>JBBIGC010188652.1:0-14049 GCA_037576955.1 Lepidarchus adonis | reverse complement strand
GTGTGTGTGTGTGTGTGTGTGTGTGTGTGTGTGTGTGTGTGTGTGTGTGTGTGTGTGTGTGTGTGTGTGTGATAGAGATAGAGCGAAAAAGAGAGTAAGAAGTTATCTGAAAAGGGGATGTGCAGAGAGAGCGAGAGAGAGCGAGAGAGGGCGAGAGAGAGAAGGACAGCTTGGAAGAGGACACGGAAAATAAGAACAGGGGACTGACTGTGAAGGCAAGGCAGAGGATGAGGGCAGCTAAAGGATCATCAGGCAGTCCAGCAGAGGAACACTGTTCAGCTTGGTTCTACATCTTTATTTTTCATGTTCCAGGCAGCTCCGCTCATGGACCTCACACCAATGCACAGGCCACACTCGCAGCTCTTTAGCTGAGAAGCTTTTAGAAACATTCGGATGTCTGAAGACAGGAGCAAGGCAGTCACCTATCAGAAGCCCCAGTTAGTTGGACCCCCAGGCAGGACTCCCCAGGTCAGGCCTGGGCACCATGCGGATAAAGCGAGGTCCCAGAGCGACGCTGGCCTTCACACTCAACTGTGCCGCCTTTGCCATGGCCGTCTCAGCCGTTACAACCAGCTACTGGTGCGAGGGGACCAGAAAGGTGGCAAAGCCTTTCTGCACAGGACCAGTGAAGGTCAAGCAGACTTACTGCATCCGCTTCAACAGCTCTGACATCAACAACACACGTCTGGTGCAGTACATCTATGAAACTGGCGAAGAGAAGTTCCTCATGAGAAGGTTCCACACGGGCATTTGGTTCTCCTGTGAACAGGCTGTTGATTTAATAGGTAAGTACGGCTTTAGAGTGTGGAACGATGATGGAAAGCTGACAAAATGATGCACCTCCATGTACACATGCATTGGTTCTAGTTGCCTCTTTAATGGGTCCCATTCTGGGCTATGACAAATAATCTGAATTCCGTTTTTGTTTATTTTGGTAGCAGTAAAAAACAATTCCCCAAAATAATTTTCCATTTTGCTTTAAGCTTGATTCTTTGAACTTGATTCTTTGAAATTCCCAGCATTGTGCACTGTGACTTCTTTAGAGCCAAAGCTGCAATGTATTCATGCCAAAATACTATAACTTAAATCTGGCTTCACTGTGACACACTTGTTTCTGAGATATTAGGTAATGCAGGCAAAATTACACTACAAAATTACATCACATTACAAAATTACATCACATTACAAAATTACATCACACTTCAAAACTGTGTCATATTACAACAGTTGTTTGTATTAACTGAATTAGAAATGTACAAAGCAATCTGTACATTAAAAAAAGATTATTTTCTGTAATTTCACCAGCTGACCAGGAAATGGCCCTGCTTTTTAGACAAAGTATACAATGGTGATAATTTACATCAGCGTATATGTATATCATGCTGAGGACGCTAGAAATGAAACCCAGATTTTCTCTGTTTACAGGATTTACCTGTAGGGAATTCTTAGAGATCACACCTGATCATGAAAGAGGTGGGTAAGTAATACTTACAATAGTGTCCGTCTCATTTCTAATGGTAGAAATAAATATTTTGATCAGAGTCTTGAATTGCTACAGTGATGTGGAGAGAACATACTAAGTGTATTACTTCATAACTTGATTCCTCTGTTGCAGTTGCCAGTTGGGAAATGAAGAAGTATATTGTGTTTGTTTAGGTATGTTTTTTTTTTAGGATTGTGGCATTATTTATTATTTGAGGAGCTGATGAAATTTTCATTCAAATCAGTTTGAATGATAATAATAATAAAAATAATACATTTTATTTGTGTAGTGCATGGGTGCATTTCTTTGTAATAAACTTCAAATTGAGGCTTTTTTCAGTGCTAAGCTCTTTCATACTTTAACTGTAAATCTAAATACATATAAATAACTACAAATTCTTAAGGTAACATGATATCAGTAATCTCATCTTACTTCATAAACAGATGAATATAAGTAATGAATGAAAGCTGAGAGCGTTTATGTGAGAGCTATGCTGGGGGATTTTTTTCCCGCAGTGATTCTTAGTGTGAGTGCAGTGGTGCGGTTTAAGCGAGGGTGTTCATTTGTTGTCCACTTTAATAAAGCAATCAGCTGTCATGAGTTTTTAGTGTGAAGTCACACTCACCTTTTCCACAACAAAATTTGTACATAATCATTGTCCTTCTGCTTTGAAGACTTCTCTTAGCAGTAAAGATCGTTTGCCTTTATTGTAGCTGTTGGTTCCACACTGATTTGAAATGATTCACACACAGTTGGTTTGGCTTTAGGGACTGATCTGTTTCTCTGAGGGGGATGAGGCATCATTGCACAGCTAGGGGAGACTGTACCCACCCGTTTGGATGCTCCTCTACCATGCTTGTTTCCCATAAGCCCTTTTTAGTCCTACAGTATCTCTTTCCTTCTCATACAGCCTCTTCTCATTTCACACAGTTTATGGATTTTACTCTTATACTTATTTTCTCTCTCTCTCTCTCTCTCTCTCTCTCTCTCTCTCTCTCTCTCTCTCTCTCTCTCTCTCTCTCTCTCTCTCCCTCAGGGGTGCTATGGCTGTGCATTGTTGGTGAGTGTCTATACATTTCTCTGCTCTTTACTGGAGGCACGCTCATGGCGGTGGAGATGTGCCAGTGCTGTAACATGATGAACAGACTCAAGCTGAATGCCTTTGCAGCCCTGTTCACTGCACTCTCAGGTATAGTCCCATGGTAAAAGCATGTCTGGACAGAGGCTGCCATACTTGCTTGTCAAAAATGTTATGACAAATGTCATACAGTATGTTGTTATGAGTTGTCATAACAAATTATGTTCTTTAATATAACGTTGTTACCTATTTTCATTACAGATACAATTACAAAAAGCAGGGCTCTGAATACTCATTCATTTTGTGAATTTGTGCATCCCATACACTCATTAATAAGACACTTATTACCCCCTGTTTGAGGTATTGTTTATTATAAGTATTTATATTTTTTGTAAGCAAACAGTCACTGAGCTTAAACCAGGTATTCAAAACACAAGTAATAAATACATTCCTAACTTACCTTATGCACCATCATATTCTGTCCCCATTCTAATATAATTTGTGTCCCCATTCTAATATAATTTGTGTCCCCATTCTAATATAATTTGTGTTCCCATTCTAATATAATTTGTGTCCCCATTCTGATATCAGTTGTGTTCCAATTGTGATACCAGCTGTGTCCCCATTCAGATATCCATTTTGTCCCCATTTGATATAATTTGTGTCCCCATTCAGATATCCATTTTGTCCCCATTTGATATAATTTGTGTCCCCATTCTGATATCAGTTGTGTCCCCATTATGATATCAGTTGTGTCCCCATTATGATATAATTTGTGTCCCCATTCTGATATCATTTGTATCCCCATTATGATATCATTTGTATCCCCATTCTGATATCAGTTGTGTCCCCATTATGATAAAATTTGTGTCCCCATTATGATATCATTTGTGTCCCCATTATGATATCATTTGTGTTCCAATTGTGACATCAGCTGTGTCCCCATTCTGATATCAGTTGTGTGGCCATTCTGAAGTGAAGTGAATGTGAATATTTGTCATTGTGAACACACCACAGCACACAGTGCACCACAACAAAATGCTTCCTCTGCATTTAACCCATCACATATGCACACATGGAGCAGCGGGCAGCAGTCAACAGACGCACCCGGGCAGCAGTGAAGGGGGACGGTACCTTCTGATTTCAGGGACAAAGTCCTAATCACTAGGCCACCACTGCCCCAAAATTGATATTCTGATATCAAATGTATCCCCATTCCGATATCAAATGTGTCCCTATTCTAACATTAGTTGTGTGCCCATTCTAATATCAACTGTGACTCCAATCTGATATCAGTTGTGTCCCCATTCTGATATAATTTGTGTCCCCATTATAATATCAGTTGTGTCCCCATTCTGATATCAGCTGTACCCCAATTGTGATATCCGTTGTGTACCAATTCTAATATCTGCTGTGTTCTCATTCTGATATCAGCTGTACCCCAATTGTGATATCCGTTGTGTACCAATTCTAATATCTGCTGTGTTCTCATTCTGATATCAGCTGTGTCCCCATTGTGATATCCGTTGTGTACCAATTCTAATATCTGCTGTGTTCTCATTCTGATATCAACTGTGTCCCCATTGTGATATCATTTGTATCCCCATTCTGATATCAGTTGTGTCCACATTATGATATTAGCTCTGTCCCCATTCTGTGATATCTGTAATCTGTCACATTTGATACGTCTGTTCTGACACTATTTTGACATTATTTGTGAGCCCTTTCTGCTAAAACTGTTTGGCCTTTCACACTCCGTTAGCTCTGATTACTGTAATACAGTAGTAAATGAACATGGTCCTTCAAAGAGACACATCAGGATTCAGAATGAGGTTCACTGACCAATAAACCTTGTAAAATGGGCATGCATTAAAATTCACTTTTAAAATCACTTTTATTCTGAGAAAAATATCACATATATCACAAAGTATCACAATGATAATCTTAGGAATATTGCCATACCCCATACAATTTATCCCCTTATTGCAGCACTAAAACGTACTCTGCATTTTCATATGTCTGCACCTGAGGAAACAAATAAAACTGTATTTTTTTTAACTGCAAAAAAGAATCTAAAAGGCTTTGTTTAGTTTTTTGTTTTTTACTAAAATGATATTGAAGATTACGCATTTTTACTGAAATGAAATTAAAGAACAAATGGCATCCCATAATGTTTGATGGACAGGGGACACTTGTATATTTACATTTTCAGCACAGACAGTTTTGCACTGCTCACATGGCGGGTAGGAAATCCTGCCAGCTCCGCTATGGCTGGAAGACAGAGAGGGGGATTATGCAATGCTTGTCCAGCTGCTCTGCATGTCTTCCTGTTACCCCAGCCAGCGGAAAGCGCTCCCTGATTCAGCAGTGATGGAAAGCAGGCAGAATAAGGCTGTGTCTACTACATGACAGTGCTGCACCATGTACCCCTGCAGCAGTCCTGACTAAGATATGCAAGTCTAAACCTTGAAGAATGAAATAGTCCCTAAGATATAGCTAAGATGCCACACTCTATGTAACTTTTATAATGTTTTGTGGTCCATGAATGAAAATTTAGCTGCCTATCATATTTCTTTGATTTCTATGCTTTTTTTTTTACATAGTTCTGTAAAAGACCATAAATATGTGTAGAGTTTTATGGTAAAGCTCAAGCGAATGTTGAGGCAGGAAGTACACTTTCAGGACAGGGAGAAGTGCAGTTTCTAATATGGGCCCTGGCCTGAATCTACTATCCTCCCCAGCGTCGCAGGGATTTCGTGGTTTGTGCTGTAATCGGATTGGAGTGGGGGGCGGAGTGGTTTTGCCAGCCCAGAGGAGACCACCCTCCCTCCCTTCTCTCTTCCCCTCACTTCTTCCCTTCCTCCCTCTTTTGCTCCCTGCCTCCCTGTTAATCCTGAATACTGTAGCATAGGCACAGAGACACTTTCAACCTCCAGAATATATATACAGTACAGTATATAATATAAATGAAGGAGAAAGGTCTTTATACAACTGCATTAGTTTAAAAAAAAATGCTATGTGTGCAGTATGTATTAAAATATTCAGTAAAACACTCAGTATTCAGTGCCTGAATTTCACCAACTTCATACGTCTTTCAGTCATGTAAAAGTATTTTTACATCATCGTCGTCGTCATCATCATCATCATCATCATCATCATCATCATCATCATCATCATCATCATCATCATCATCATCACCATCATCATCATCATCATCATCATCATCATCAAAATCTCAATATGATTTTCTAAAAAAACATAATCACATCAATATGCAAACCTCATTTCCAGAAAGTATTATTTCTGGAATTTCTACTTGTTCTACTTTACTACTAAAAAATAAAACTGATTAGAATAAAATAATTACAAATTTCATTGATCAAATGATGTTTCTAATTTTGTAATTATAAAAAAATAGAATTTCACATCTGCAACATAATCAGTAAGTGTTTATCAATGTGTTTTACATTTGCTTTTGCAGGGGGTCCTCGAACCACAAAAATTTGTGGTTATGTCACTGGCTTTAAAAACTAAAAATGCACATATTTTTGTCATATGTGGTAGTAGAATGGAGTTAAACACCTACTTTAGAGCTTTATGGTAATATGTGAGTGCCACGAGGTGCACGTGCAGCATGTGAGAACTTTGTGTTTGCAGAGATGGGGGGGGGGGGGGTCGCTGTTTTTGCTTTAGAGTTTGTGTTTTATTCACTATTAATGTTGAATAAGAGTTTATGTGGATTGGTGGTTTGGGGGGATTTGGGGGGTTAATAGTGCCCTGTGTACACAGTGTGTGTGTGCAGGGAAGGGAAAGAAAGGCTGTTCTCTGCTCTGCTAATTCCCTGTATGTTGCATTTGCAAAGATGTTTATGTTTTATTCACTGTTAGTGTCGAATAAGAGTTTATGTGGATTGATGCATGAGATTTGGGGGTTAATTGTGCAGTGTGAGTGTGTGTGTGTGTGTGTGCTTGTTTGCATGTGTGTGTGCAGGAAAGGAAAGAGAGGCTGTTCTCTGCAATGGGGGGTTAATAGTGCACTGTGCTAAGGCACCGTCAGTGTGGTCTTGCCACAAGTCACCTCTTCAGTGTATTTACTGCTGTGGTGTATGTTGAAGCATTAAAAAGAGCATTTCTATCTGGAGCAACGTTTCCTAAATGCTTTACTGTAATATGAGAGCGTTCATACATGTTGTCGGTTGTTAATACAGCACAGTTCTGTTCAATAAAGCCTCTGCAGCATCATTACATGCACTTATGCCAAAATTTGAGTTACATTAAACTCTTAACATATCAATGTAACTCAAGGACCCCCTATAGTTGCTCAGTTTAATAGTTTAGACACTGAGAAGAATAGCTGTTGCAGTTCTGCAAGTGGAAATTGTGCTCTTTCTCACTCGATGTAACACTTTAGCTGCTAAACTGAATCCCCATTGTCTGATTCTCCTTTGTAAAGCTTTGGTAATAGGAGACAGAACTATTGGCAGGCCAATAAAACCAATACATTCTGTGTCTATAAGGCCACACTGTTGCCACCAGTCTAGAATGTGACATTGTTTGCTGAAATAACCACAGAAAAGATGCTGACATCACAGCCAAGTTGTGGAATTTGAATCCCCTCCTCATATCATGACTGATGCTGGCTTTTGCACCTTTTGCTGAAGACAGTCTGAATGTCAGTTTTCCCCAAACCAAACAAAAAGGTGGACTGAAAACAACACACATTTCCTCAGTTTTTCAGTCTGTCTGCAATCAGCTCAGGTCCTGAGAACTCAGTGGTCTTTTTGAATAAAATGTAAGTTAAGTTTTCTCTTTGCTTGGAAGAGTTTCACTAAGCTTTTCTTGGTGTAGCAGCAAACTGTGTTAAGTGACTTTAAGTCATTTTCAAAAGTCCTCCCGAGCGCATGTAGCTATATTTATCACAGCAGCCTGATGACTTCTCATGCAGGGCCTTCTGAGGGGTCAAGGTTTTTAACCTTGTTCTAGGTACAAGGACACTGAGATTTCTCTGGATTCTCTGAATGTTTTCACAATATTATGCATTGTAGATGTTAAAATACTGTAATGGTCCTGGGCAGCTTCCATTGGCTGTGAAGGAGGAATGCATAATGAGAGTGGGGAAATTATGGGATTTATTCTGTTTGTGTGTTTTTCCATGCCTTCTGTGAGTTGTGTGTGTGTTAGGAACAGAGCAACGGTGAGCAGCTGTTGTGTGTGTTCTTGTGGGAGCAAGCTGATGGTGGATGTCCAGACTTACCATAGATGTGACGATTATGGTAAATGTTAACTCGGTCAGTTGGGCAAACACCATCATGCCTCGCTCATGGGTTAATGCTTGTGTGTATCCTAGCCTCTGGGGAGCACACCGGTAACAGGTTGGTCTTTTTAAAGACTGGTTCGTGCAAGCAATAAAAACCTGGCAAGTTCCTACTGGTTAAAAGGCATAACTGTGTGCGAGTGTGTCATTAGTGGCTCGCTCTCTCTGGAGAACCATTACAATACCTTCTTTGTAATGTTTGTTAAGAAATGGTCTTTTTGAACTGACCAACATTTCTCTCAATATATAATATAAATAATCGTTGAAAATATTTTCTTTATTATTTATATTAAATAAACACGTTATATCCATTCTGGGAAGTGTGTGTGTGCTTTATTATTAACATAATTATTATAAACAGTCAAATATAATATTTCAAAGGATTGTTACAGAGGGTCTGTATCTTGTAGAGAGACTATGGAGAAATAAGTTCCTTGAGAGTGTGGCTTGTCTTTTTAAAGTTGTGAAAACCAGGAGCTACTTCATTTACACAGGACATTTATTTTGGAGTCATTAAATTCAAAATGTATTAATATTAACAACATACATTTCACCTGATCAGTGAAAACATTGGAAATCTTTTCTTTAGTGATGAAAGTTGAGAGGTAATAAATTACACATGCTTCTTTTTAAAAAAACATACTTTTCCACAGATGAGGTTTGAACATGCATCATCATTCTGTTGTTTTATATACTATGATCATAGTATGTTCACTATTTGTTGCCTTGGATACAGATACTGTTATATGAACAGCAATTTACCAAATAAATGCCCCTTTAGCCTAAAATTATGCTAAATCTGAGGCTGGAAAACTGACCCTTAATGTCCAAAGGTACTGTATGTATACACCTGAGTATTTAACATTTCTTCAGAATCATTTGTATTAATATGGCATTTGTCCTCCCCTTTGCTGCAGTAACAGCCTACTCTTCTAGGAAGTCTCTACATTAGATGGAGCACTGCTGTGGGCATTTGATTGCATTTGACCCCAAGTGCACTATTGAAGTTACTGTTGTTTGATGATAGATAATAAACTCAACTACAGCTATTATAAAGGCAGGTGCAGTTGAATTCCAGTGTCACAAACAATTGTACAGTAAAGTAACTTAAGTAATTAGAATGGATGTCTACAAACTTTTGGACTTAAAGTGTATTAATCATTTGCTTGTAAATTAAACGTTGTATATCTGGTCATGCACTTATCCATTATGTTTTTATTGTGAGAGTACTAATGAGTGAAATTACTTTTTATAGAATAATTATGGACCACATATGACATTTGTTGTAACTTACTGTTCATTTGAGCACTGCACTCCATGCTACTGTTTGTGTTTCTGTACCTCAGGGCTTTTTGGAATGGTAGCACACATGATGTTCACTACAGCTTTCCAACTTGCTGTCATTATGGGTCCAGAAGACTGGAAACCTAAAAGCTGGGACTACAGCTGGTCCTATCTGTGAGTCGTACCCAAACACACTAACAGACATGTAAAAATAATAAGCATACCCTATGGAAATATTTCATCCTTTTGATACACTGAATAGAGATAAAGGTTTATGTGCAAACTCATTTTCCAGAAAAGTTGGGATATTTTCCAGAATGCAGTAAAGGCAAAAATCTGTGAAATGTTAATGCATGTAAACTTTTCTTAACTAATAAAAGTATAATGAAAATATTTCAATCATTTTACTGGCCATCTACATTGTAATTGTAAATACATACAAATTAAGAATTTGGTAACTGCAACTGTAATTGCAATTGCAAAGTAAAACTGAAACTAATACTGGTTTGGAAAACAGGTTTGGAAAACGAATTGCTAATTGAAAAGCTAATTGGTAGTAGGTCATATCAGGCAGTGTCACGATTGGTTGTAAGAGTAGCATTAATAAAATGCTGTCTTTGCAAGCAAGGATGGGCCATGGATCACCCATGTGTGACAAAATTCATGCAAGAATTGTTAATCAATTCAAAATGAGCATTTTTCATTGGGCTACAACAGCGTGTCTTTGGAAACAGAGAGTGTATGCACTTGACTGGTCTGCTGTGAGTCCATATGTGTCTCGAGTTGAAAATATTGTGAAAATATTGTGAAAAGGAGAATCAGACAACAATGACAGCGGACTGTTGAGCAGCAAGTCAACAAATGTATATTTTATTTATATTATTTATTTATATATTTATGTTTAATATGCCCAGTTCCAAAATGAGTAATTAAAGAAATGTAATTAATTGACAGGTAAATAAAGGTTCCCAGGAAATAACATATTACATATTTTGCTTTAAACGCAGTATTGTAATTTTTTCAACCATTTATTCAACAGAAATATAAACAAATTTGATCATTTTCAATGAATGCCCTTTTTAGCAGACATAATATATTTTAGGAATTTAGCAAAAATGTCACGTCACCTTGCTGAACATTTATGACCACTTTTCCATGCAAAATTCCTTAAAAGGTTTCCTTGCATGTACTGCACATTCAAATCTTTACATTATTATTATCCTCTTTACATTATCATTAAGCATTATTTGATATTATTTTAAATTTATAATTTAATCAATGGCTGCAAGTTGTCTGGTCTCCAAAGCAGCAAAGCCACAATAATATTATGATAACATTCCACCATCATGTTTCACAGATGATGTGGGGTTCTTCTCTTGAAAATATGTCTTTGGTCTACACTCCATTTGTGTACTGGTACATGTATATTAGTACATGTGAACCAAGACAGATAAAAAAAATTACAATGGATTCTGAAACTTACTAAAGAATTCTAAAAGTTCTTTGTTAAAACATCTATCCATTAAATAAATCTCAAAGGAAAGTATCTTATAGCAACATGTATTAAGTACCATGACTTAAGTTCTAAGCCAATGGCCCTAACACACACTGCTCTTCCAAAGAAAGGTGAAAGAAGAATAGATTTATTTTTTTAAAGTTAAAGTCCTGAGGAGAAATATGGAAAGACCTGAATTAAAAAGCCCATGTAAAGAAGCCCACCAACATCCCAGAGCTGAAGTTTCACTACATGGATAAGATTATGAGTAATCTTCTGGCTATTGGAGCCTTCAGTGTCAATTCTCTTCTTTAGTCTCTTTGTGATTTCTCCACCTTTAAATCTGAACTAAAAACATATCTTTTCTACACCTTTCATTCTTCTCAGTGTTTTTTTGTTTAAATATTACAAAAAACATTTGTAATATATTATATGTTAGTATTTTTTGTAATATTAACAACAACAACAACAACAACAATAATTATAATTATAATTGTAATTGTAATTGTAATTATAATAATGTTATTATAACTAGGAACATTTTTGCCATAATTGAAACTCACCTAAACACATCTTTCTTTGGGGAAACCAATTTATTCTTAAAATACAGAATAAAGATAAAACTATTATTGTCAGTTGTAGTAAGCTGCTAAAACTTTGCCTTCTTTTTCAAGGTAAAATCTACAAAGTGGATAAAGCAGCTCCAGTCTGAATTCAGTGGAGCAAAGGAACTCAATCTCATTTTGTTGCAGACTCTTGCTTCACCAGAATTTTGCATCATGTTTCTTGCTGCAACAACACTGTTGGCTAGATTTACCTTGTTGCACAACAGAATTACATGACTTTTCTGTGATGTGGTGTTTGGTTATGAAATCAAACGAAGGCAATATCCAATATGTTGTTCACCAAACCAGTTGTCCCTGAAGAACCCAGAGTGTTGTGTTTTTAACCGCCCTAGTCGTTGGGCATTCATTAATGTTGAACCCTGTTAGAGCGCTGGACAGTTTAATGTTGAATGATTGACATTTGCTTTGTCTGACCATTCTCTCCTCCAGTTTGGCCTGGGCCTCCTTTGCTACCTGTATGGCCTCAGCCGTCACTGCCCTCAACCACTACACCAAGACTATCATCCAGTTCAAGTTCAAGCGGCGGAACATTGAGAAGAACCTCCGCATCAAGCAGAAGCTTATAGAACTGGACATCCCTGAAGGCTTATGGGATATTTATCTGACCTCAGATTCTGATCTTGCAGACCAGCATGTAGACTTGCCAGTGAATGGCATCAAACGTTGTTCTCCAGCCCTGGACATCACAGCACTGGACTCACAGGGTGAAGAATACTGCTAAGACTCTGTCAACAGTCATTGCTTTGTGCTTTGTCTGTTCTCTCACGCACAACCAAGTGTGAATTTCTTTAAGAACTAATGATAAAAAGCAGCCATGCATTAATAAAAAAAGATTTGATCAAGACAATTTTGTTCTGTTTTTGCAAAACAGTTTTTGCTTTTTACTGTTAGAGTGAGTGTGCTGCATTGTCACACTGTGTAAATGTTTTTGACTCTTTTAAGGGCTTACATTACTAATCTACTGAAATTGTGTTAAACTGGTGTGGAAAACACTATAAATACAAAGACAAAAGCTAAAAAAATGTATCAATGGCCTACTTACCCATGTACTAATCCTCGTAAGATGTTTATTTAGGCATACTGATAAATTAAGATGATTATTTTGCTATTATGTACTTACATTTATGTATTGAATTTATTTTACTACGTTTTACGTGACAAGGTGGGACTCTTGCACACATGTACCCAGTAATACTGTCCTCAGTGCCAATTCAATCATTTCTGACTGGGCATTTTTAATGTTACTGCACTAAGGCTAACAGTAAAAACAATTTCAGTTGTGTGTAATGCTGAAGTTTGCGTGTGGCTGCCATCTACTGGATCAACACTTCAGTGCCTCTTTGGTTCCAGTGCTGCAACATGCAAAGGATCTATTACACAGCACAATGAGAACAGAGGCTGCTTAGACGCTGATAACGTCTCTACTGACTAATTACTTTTCAGATGTGTGGTGTTTATGCTGAGATTTAGATCGGTGGTGGATGTCAATAAATAGTAATGTTTGACATTTGATGAAAAAAAAGATGCAAATCTTTGATTAACAATTGCCACAATGCTTTGCTAACTCCCAATGAGATTCCCTATGGCATTTAATGTGAACCTGAGAATCATGTCTTGGAAATTTAAGGCAATAAGGCTAGACAAGGAAAATGTAATTCTGTAACACATTACTCATGCTCTTTCAAGTTTTTCAGTTTGCTATACAGGGGTAGAACAGTTTTAAAAAGTAAAGAAAGCAATAAAAGAATAGAAATAATACTTTAAATAGGTTCAACTATGCGTAGTAAAAAAACAGCAATATAAAAATACTTACCGGCCCACATTTAAAATTGTAGAGTTCAAAAACAGCATGATATTGGTAACGTTCTCATTAATAACTTTAGAGATTTTATGTTGTCTAGATCTCTTTAACTCAAAGTGGCAAATGAAGAGATTCTCTTTGAAAATGTCATAATTAATCTACAACAAGCCTTAGTTTTCTCCAGAACTCTCAGACTTACTGTGATTTCTGACTAACTGCTGCTGTTGACTTTATCTATGGTGCTTCCTGTTAAGTAAAAACCATTAAACTTTGGAATTGTTCATTGTTGTTTAACTGGGACACAGAACTGTGGTGCCAGCTACAGTAAAACACCTGTTGGTGCTAAAATGGATATTAGATGCATGTGTTGATGTGAATTTATAAACACAGTAGTCACTTCCCTCAAGATCATTAATTAGCACCAGATATATTGACTTTTACCTTCAAGCTGAAACAGGCAAATAATTCAACAACTTTGTGGTAATGATGGTAGAGATTTCACAACTGTAAAGAGAAAAAGTTAGACTTTAAATCTATTTTTACTTATTTATATTTACATTTTAAATATTTTCTAAAATGTATATATTTGCCTTATATAATTAGAAAATCATACATTATTTTTACTGCCAAAAAGTAATGAAAATGAAACAATACATTTCTCTAAGAGCACATAAATGAATGGTGAAGAGATGTGCGGTAGACACAGTAGGAGTACAGAATGAGGGGTCATGTCCATATTTTATCAAGATGGTTTTAAATCATGACTTCACATCTTTAGCTGGATATATTTAAAAGACATTAGTCATTTTTATACAACACTAAAAAAGTTGCTGCCATACTGTATTAATTGTACTGATCTCATTCTGAGAGACACCTCCTCACTTCCACAGAGCTAAAGTTACAGAGTGTGTGCAGCAGGTGGATCCTGAGTGAGAGAGGAGCTACACACTGATTACTGGACTGAATCAT
>JBBIGC010188634.1:0-14049 GCA_037576955.1 Lepidarchus adonis | reverse complement strand
TGGCTCCAAGATGAACACACTCTGATCCACAGCACTGAGGCCACACAGTGAACCAGGCAGAGCTGAGAGCTGGAGAGAGTTTTCCTCACCAGGAACTGCCTCAGCGGGAGAGAACTGGATGGAAACCTGAAGATCATGACGGCAAAACATTTATACTGATTTAGTGTTTTTTCACTGCAACAATGAATGTTGAACTTTTTCAATAGAGAGTAGACTACCTGACTGCATGCAAACGTTTAGATAATATGAAGCTATAAAGAGCTATTAAGAGCTGCATTACCTTGTTTCTGAAACATTTCTCCACATCAAAATTCTTGCTAGCAGCGATGACGTTCTCACTGGGCAGTACACAATATGCTAGAACCTGAACTACAGGTGCCAGGTCAATACCAACAGACAGCTTGAATGAGACTTTTCCCTCTACGAGCTTCTTGGACTCTTTCACTTCAACTCTCTCAGACCCATGATGAACTATGACTCCTTTAGATAAGACCTAGAGAAAGAGCCAAAACTCATGACACTGACAAACAACATCCCATTGTATTTCATTTGGGAGTTTTCACTCTAAAATAATGCTGCACATACTCACCGTGTAAATAAGATCAGTGCTGTAATTCTCAGTGGTTTCTCCAACAATATAATACTTTATATTTATAGAAATTTCAGACCCACACTTAAGCGGTTCCTCCAAACTCTCAATTGATAATTCACTGAAAACTGGACTGTAAGCAGTGGCAGTTTGGAAGAGTGATAGGTATGCATTACTGGTTCTAAAGAAAGGTTTGTTTCCTCTGTATTGGTTGTCTGGATACACACTTGCCTAAATGGAGATGAAACAAGTGTGCATTAGTGAAAGACAGTGTGCACTAATGCTCTCTAAATATATTGTCCTCATACCTGTAGCAAAATCTCTGTCTCGGGGTCACCAGGTGGATTAGCTGTGAAGCTAGCTAATCCATTACTGTCTGTAGTAAGATTAAGAAGTAGCTTTTGAGACCATCTGTAACCTTCCAAAAGATACACTTTCTTGTTAGGGATTGGTGTTCCATTGATGTTTGTAACTTTGATCTGTTTGTCAGTGACAGAACATTTGTTTTCAGATTATTAACAGTTAACAATGGTGAAAACATAATTATTATAAATTTAAGAGCACAAAGAGATACATACTCACTTTTCCCTCTATAACTGTGTCTCGCTCAAAGTTTTTTGGCAAATCAACAAACTCAGCTCTGCCAATTTCATTAGTAAGTCGTATACGTTCAGATTTAGAAATGGAACTGTCTAGAAAATGAAATGGCACAAGAAGCATGTTATACAATCATTCATTCTTATCATAGTAGTAGTCAGTCTGCACAAGTGTGTCATTTCGGTGTGTGTCTATGTATTAAAATGAGATCTGTCATTGTTTCACCTGTTCCTTCCTCTGTCACTGTAACAGTTGTGTCAAGATTTTTTTGTAACTTTTCTTCAAATTCAGAATTGATGAAAACAGACGTGTTGAAAACATGAGCGGCACAGCCATACATCTACAGACAAAACCCAAAAAGGAAATATTGCAATAACGTATATATCAGTAAATAAAAAAAACTACTGTCCTTCGATATAGTGTTTTAAACACACCTCTACAGTTTCAACCAGGCAAAGTGGACTCATGGAGACATGATGCTGCATAAATTTCCGACATACTTGCACCAGTGCTTTACCAGGTACAGGTTGCCCATAAGTGTACCTGTAAAAACATTTTAGTTTTTAAAATCTACACAGAAAGTGCTCATTTAGTTCAGGAGAAGAAAGCCTATTGTTTTGTACATTTTTATACACAGTGTAGAGCAAAGCATGCAATTAGTTTTAATCATTTAAATCAAAAGTTTTAACTCAGTCAGAATTATAAAAAGACTTTTATGTCTGTGGCTTACTCTTAAGACATCACTCACTTTCCACAAATCTCTATCTTCAGTTCTTTCTCACCAACACTCAGTTCCTCTGGTGCTTTCACTGTGATCTCAAACCTGGGTAAAACTAATTTTTGAAATCAGGAATTATTAAGTAAATTATACTGATTGCTTTATTATCAACAGATACATGAATACCCTTGTGTTCTCACTCACCATATTTCATCACTTTAAAATTATGTGTGGCAAATCTCGCACCACTATGGGCCTTTAGTGTGTACATGCCCTTAGGAGCTTCAGGATTCAGCTTGTGAGAAAGCTGCAGTATCAGGCTTGTCGAGGACGCATTCGCCCACTGACCGATCCGGTTACCATTATTATCCTGTTTGGGTCCACAAAACACATTCATTCATTCTGAGGAAGCACTGAAAATGCTTACAGATCCTAAAAACGGCTCGTCTTACCTCAAGTGTCAGTATGTTGTACTGTAGAGAAGAATAGACTGAGCATTAGATTTATGACCATTTGATTAAGAAACCAATGAACACATAAAAAACTGAATTTTTTTACATAAATGAGAATGTTTAACATAGTGGCATTAAATTAATTTAATGATTTATGCAAATAAATCACCATAAATGTGTCTTTACATACAGTATCTTTATGATTTATTGCTCTAAGCAGTTCATCAGATTATAATGATTTTTCTAAAGTGTCAGAGAAAAATGTCTCTTACCTGTTCTTTAAGTGGGATAAAATTAGAATCCATAGTGACGACTCTGAAATTAACTGTGAATTATAAATAAATGTCATATTACACTGCTGCACATTCAGGGGAGTATAAGAAGAATATAAAGGCAACAACAGCAAAACACAAACAGAATAACTACAGGGAGCATTAGCTAAAAGCAGAAAGAACTACAGGTTAAATACAGGGTTAAACTAAACCGTACCTACTACAATGTGATACTACAGTGTTACTACAGAATGTTACTGCAGAGATCCGACCACTCAGACAGTAATACTAGGGCTTAAATAATAAAACAAAAAAGCAAAACTGAACTCCTAGGCATAGATACAAAGGGGACAGGTGCAGACATGACTAGACATAAAGACATAAACCAGAACATGCGGACAAAAAAGATAAATAAAAAAAGAAAAATTTGAATAAAAACAGAATGAAATTATGTGAAAATCTCATAAACCTATATTTTTATCACAAAAAAATATAAAAAACATCAAAGGTTGAAAGTGAGAAATATTATTACAAGAATTTCTTTAGCTCTTTTTAATTTAATGGCAGCAATATCTCAAAAACGTTGGGACGGGGCAACACATGGCAAGTTAATTGGCAACAGGTGAATGACATGACCGGGTATAAAAAGAGCACGTTAGATTAGCAGAGTGCAAAAAGACTTTCTATCATCAATGACAGTGCATAATATTACCTAAATATTCAGAGACTTTGGAGAATTGTGTGAACACAGAGTGCAAGGCCATAAATAAATGCAGGTGATCTTCGGGCCAGCAGAGGGCACTGTATTAAAACAGGCATGATTCTGTCATGGAAATCACTGCATGGGCTCAGGAACACTTCCAGATGACAACACAGTTCACAATGGAATTCTCAAATGCAGGATAAATCTCTGTCATGCAAAGAAGAAGCCGTATGTATTCTCTGGGCCAAACATCATTTAAAATTAACATTTTTTTGGTCAGAAGAATCAAAAGTTTAAATCCTTTTTGTAAAACATGGACCCCGTGTCCTCCAGACTAAAGAGGAGATGGACCAGTTCAAAAGCCTGCGTTTCTGATGGTATGGCTTGCACATCTTAAAAGGCACCATCAATGCTGAAAGGTGTATACAGGATTTAGAGTAATATATGATCCTGTCCTATTATGTCTTAGGGAAGACCTTGCAAAATTCAACAATTCATACTGCATGTATTACAACAGCATGGCTTTGTAGTAGAAGAGTCAGGAGGCTAAACTGACCTGCCTGCGGTTCATACCACATCATCAAAAACTAAGACCAACAGGTCTCCCCAGTTCCCGATCATTTACAGATTATTATTAAAATAAGAGGAGATGTTACACAGTAATAAACATGGCCATGCCCCATCAAATTCAAAATTTTTATATGTTCTTTTGTGAATAACATATTGGTTTACCAGATTTGCATACTATTGCATTGATTTTTTATATTTAAATTTTACAATTTTTAAAATTTGGCTGTAATGTAAAATTATGACTAGTTTTCCTGACATATCCTTAGATCAATATTATTAGAATTTAATGTCTTTCTTTTTTGTCTGATAAAATCATATTTCAATGTATTTTCTCTACTATTAATGCATAGAGTTTGTATAAACGTTGACTACACAATACAAACACAGTTAGGCTGATTGAGGTTATACAATGAGGAGAAAGCATTTGGTTTTGAGGAAAGGTGAGGGAGAATATACAATTGTTATGCAGATGGTCATTTATTTAAAAAAATAAAAATTTAGACAGTGCCTGTCTTTTATATAACACTTGGGGATGGACCACCTAGTGAACTTGACAGATCAGTCCAGGTTTAGTTTCATAGCTGGTTCAGGATTGGTAAATCACAGATTTAAAAAAAAAAGTTTGGACAGAGGTGTGTTTATCAATGTGTTACATCCCTTTTCCTTTTAATTGCACTTTTTAATAATTTGAGAACTGAAGAAAGTAACTGTTGCAGTTCAGCAAGTGTAATTTTTATTTAGTCTTGCTTTAAACAAGACTTGCTCCACAGTCCCTGGTGGCTGTTTTCTTATTCGCCTCCTCATGAAGCTCAGCATACAAGCAAACAAAGACACTAAGGAATCTGTCTCTGCATCAATGGGATCTTCACACCCATGCTGTTGTTGCTGATGGACCCTTGTATGTTTTTGCTGATATCAGTCTGAATGACTCATTTCATCTTCAGTGCTTGAAGCCCATCTTTTTTCAAAACAAGCTGAAAGATGTACTCATCTGACCACACACTTTTCTACCTCCTTTAGGTCTACTTCACATGAGTTCAGGTTCAAGAACTCAACAGTTTTTCTGGATTGAATTGAGTTTCTTGATGCAGCAGCAGCAGACTTTGTTAAGTGAGCCCATTTAACTATATCACAGTTGCCTGATGGTTTGTCATTCAGTGCCTTCTGATGGCTTGAAGGTTTCTTGCCCAGATTTCATAAATCTTTCTACAATATTATGCACTGTAGATCATGAAAGAGCACAATTCTTTGTAATCTCATGTTGAGAAATTTTCTTATTGAACTGACTGACAATTCTCTTATGACATTTGACACAAATTGGTCTTTGTTCGCACAGACTGAGCCCTTGGTGGTTCAAACAGGATCCTCTCACCAGCTCCCTTACTTATCACTTATCACTTATCATTTTAAAATGACATATAGAATATTCTTTTTTAACTTTTAATCTTTATTTTGATTGGTCTGAGCTTTGTTTGTCAAATTATAAATTTGTTAATAAGTTGATTTCTGAAAATCATGCAAATCGTTTCTTTAAATTTGATCAGTTTCAATAAAGATGAAGAAAGTCAACAAATCAGGGTTTGGGGTTTGTATTTTCATGACAAAAATGTAATAAATGTTTGAACACTGTACTGTTTTGACACAGTTTCATTATTGTTGCTGTTAATAGATATTCTTTGCAGTTCCAATACAATGGATTTTCCATTGGAGGAAGCAGGATTAGCCTATAAAATGCTGGAGCAGTACTGGAAGAGTTGAGAGATGTAGATGAATTACCTGTTTGTCCTGGATTGTAGATCGGTTTATCAGTCTGGATGAATGTCAGTGGGTTGTAGGATTTAAACATAACTTTCCTTTTCTCTGTCATCTGAAAACTTTCACCTTTGACTTCTACTCTGATCTCCTGCACAGACTGACCATCAACCTGTGGAGCCTGTAGAGACACATCATACATCTCAGACACTAATAATACTAGGATAATAGTAATAACAATAACAACATCATCGTCATCATTATCATCAATAACATTTCTGTGTTTTCTTGCCTTAAACTGAGAGCAGCGGTGAAATTCTTCTTCAACTCTTTCCTGTAGAAGTGTCCTGCTCTGGTTGTTGTGAACCAGGTAAATGGTCATTAGCAGAGTCTCATTAGGCTTCAGAAGACTGATACACAGTTTAGCCTCAGAGCCAGACTCTATTACTGCAGGAAATGTCACCATGAAATGTCTAAAGATGCAAAATAAAATGGTACTGAATCTGAGTGTTGTGATGTTTTCAAATAAAGGACTAAATAAAGATCAGAGGAGCTTCTCCACTAAACTCAGGAGTTTAAATTCTACATTCATACGAGTCTAACCTTTGAACAATCTCTAGATAATAGAATGCAACTACACATCACATATACCCAAGTCTGACATGATGGGATCATTTATTATGGCAATGCACAATCTAATCATCAAAAAATATTAAACTATTTTGCAAATACATCCATAATGAGAAGCTGTCTGTAATCTAAATCAGACTTCATAATCAGAAAAACTTTATTGTCCCTGAGGAAATTGCTTATGTAACGCCTACGACATAGAGACAATGACATAAAATAACATGCATCCTATACTAAAGAAAATACAAATGTAATAAATATAAAAGGTAATAAAAATACAAGTTAAAGCGAATACACAGTACTACCATTACAAGATAGAAAATATAAAGGTCTTAAGATTTAACCTTCTTGTTTAAAATGCTGCATTAATTTACACAGGAGGTCGAAGGATGTATAAAAATAAGTTTTTAACAGATTTACTGCACATTTTTGACACCAATTGCAGAACAATTATTGCTAATGTAAACGCTCATTACTCACGGTCCTGAGCTTTGACCATAGACAGAGAGAAGGAAGAGACAGGCTAACAGTAGCCCATCTCGTACAGTAGCCCTTCTCACGCCAAGGGGACACATGATGAAGTCTCCTCAACAAGACCAGATGAGAGAATATTCACTGCCTTTTTTAAAGAAAGCTCAACACACAGGAGGGGCTCTACAAACATTTGCACTCATCTCATCAATGATTAATCTTTTTAAGCAATGCAGTTTGGCTACATTGAAAACTGATAGTGTAAGCACAAAATGTTGCCAAATGTAGTTTAGCAAGCGTGTGATATCTGTGAAACAAAGTTGAATTGTACAAAAACAAAGTCGACCTCTTCTCCCTTACTGATACTTACTAATACTTTCAGAAATGGAATTATCAATTACATGATTGTACATGAGCACAAGTGATTAGTATTATTCACAGTCAACAAAGCAAAGGCTATAGAAAATTAACAAGCAGTAGTTAACAGGGCCCTGAAATTTTTGTAATATTATAACAGAATTAAAAAACAAACCTCAGTTCTTGAAAAATTTAAAGATTATGTAAGATGAAATAACATTGTTTTCATTTTCTTGCATAATTGTTCATTGACAAAGCCCAGTGTAATATTTCAAATGTTTTCACTGACAAATTTCTAAGTGTTTTGTAAATATGCACATTTAAAAATTGATGCCTGAAGTTTACCAATGTTAATTCAAATTTATTTTGATTCAACTTTTACATTTTTGGGGGGGAACAGAAAAATAAATTAATTTTCAAGTAAAATGTCTGCCCATTTTTGCTTGATACAAAGCTTTACCTGCTCAATGGATGTGGCTGCTGTTGTATTATTCTCCTTGCCATGATGCAGCACACATTTTCAATAGGAGATATTTTCAGCCTGGTCTACTGGTATTTCAGTCAAGCTCACATGTGTACACACACACACACACACACACACACGCACACGCACACGCACACGCACACGCACACACACACACACACACTCTCTGTCTACAAACTCACACTATTAGCACTTAATGTCAGCTGAAGCTGAAGCACTTAATGACAAAGAAGAATGTCATATTAATACATATGAATAAACCATGTTGCTTATGCTGTAGCACTTGCCAAGAGGAATGTGTTGAACTGCTTATAACTGCTTATAACTCTCACATTAGTCATGTCTGAATTTCATTAATGTCTGAATTTATGCTTCATTGTTCCTATACCTGGAAGTCACTTTAGATGAAAGCGTGCGCCAAATGAATAAATCTAAGTGTATTGTAGTATGTGCAGAATGAGGATTGTCATTGTCTTGTTGGACTTTCCTGGAAAAGATGTAACCTTGATGCCAGCATACGCCTTTCTAAAATACACCTCCAAGTCAGTGGTGCCTTCATACACATGTAAGTCAGCCAAGCCATCGGGACTGATGCACCCTCATACCATGACAGAAGTTGTTGATAAAAGTGTGTATGGTCCACTTTATCTGAGGTACACATAATTTGACCTACACTTTTCTCAAAAACAAGCTGATACAAGAGCACTTTGACTGTTGTCTGTTCTAGTCTCCTCTCTAGACTGACCATTTGGATTTGCTCTGGACAGAGAGGTATTTTGCGTGTGCCCTTGTCTTGTGCCTCATGCTTGTGTCATGTTCCTTAGCTCCACCTCAGCTGTGTCTCCTGTCATCCTGTTCCCAGGTGTTTCTTTGTCCAGCGGTCTACTGGCATGCAAGTCTTCGTGTCTCACTATGTCCTTGCCTGGTTTCTGTTGCGGTTCTGTTGTGGCTGAATCTTTCCTGTTGAAATATTTATTTTGGTGTTCATGCTAGTCTTGGATTATTTTCCAGTTTTACATGTGTTATTTTATGTTTTTTTAAGTGCTTATTTTCTTTGGTTAATAAAACATTATTCACAACTCACACATACTTACTGAAACCTAACCATTACAGGGGTAATCTTTGTGTAATTTGTGTGGGCTGAAATGACCACAGTGACTACAATGTGCAGTTTTTTTTGATCAGGTATGTCAATTTATATCATTTACAAGAACTCTCCTCCTTACACTGTTTACTTATAAGAAAAACCCATTTGTCACTGACCTCTTGAAATTCACACAAACATCTCACTCCCCCGCTTCTGCAGAGGTGACCTACCTGTTTGCTAGTAAAAGCGAGAACTGGTATGTTGTAAGCCTGCAGCAATAATGCTTCAAATCTGACATTAATTGGGTTAGGCATCCATTAAATCTCTACTAAATCCTTCATTTCAGTTTCACTTAGTCAATAATGAACACTATTATGCAATTATCATACATCGCACAACACAAAATACATGTGCAAATGAAGTGTGTAATCCTGGGATGTCTAGTCTTTTGGGCAAAAGGTCAGTGTTGCTGCAGCATATTTGACTGTACTTGTTTAGTCAAGCAGTCTCACTCTTCAAACAGTTGATCATGTGGAGCCACATGGGCCCTTTGTAGATAAGACTGACAGACAAACAAGTTAAACCCACAGTGTTATTTTTTGAATGGCTATTTTCTGTAAATTCATAGTGTTTTTACTGTCAGTCAGTGCAAAAAAAAAAAAGATTCGTGATTCTTATGATTCATGATTCTATTATTCTCAAGCATCAGCATTTGGGTTGTGTATTACAACTGCACCAAATGAAACACATGCATTTACTGGACAGAAATTTATACCAAAATTTTTTTTTATAAATGCATCTAGTACAAGCATAAAATCTGTCTTTCTGCTTGCCTGACCATTATCATGGCCCACCTGCACACTTGGGACTGCAGAGCTTTTCCATCACCGAAGCTTCCGGCCAGCCCATGTTCTTCAACTCTGGTCCATCCATCTTGGTCTGGTTTGGCCTCCACTGATCATCATCACATGTTCATCTGCTGCCTACACCTCAAACAATGGAACTCATAAACAATTATCACAACTCATTTTCTGACTATTATTTGGTGTTGACCAGAGGAGGATGGGTTCCTCTACTGAGCTTTGGTTCCTTCCTCAGTTTCCAAGGTTTCTTCCTCAGTTCAGGGGGTGTTTTCTTGCCTCCGTCACCTTGGCTGACCTCGTAAAGCTGCTTTGTGACAACATCTGTTGTAAAAAGCGTTATATAAATAAAACTGAACTGAATTAAAATGAATTAAATTCAACAATCTAGTACCATGACTAGACGGAAGCAGAGTATTTTAGAAGTAAAGATGGGCAGAGGTTCAGCAATCTGCATTTTTAAAACGTGGAACAATAATGTTCCTCAATGCAAAACTGCGATATTGAAAAATAAAAAAAAGACAATATACAAATGATACAATATCTACAATATCGCTAAAATATTCAGAGAATCTGGAGAATTCTCTATTTGCAAGGGATAAAGCATCAGTATTAGACACTTGTGATCTTCAGGCCCTTGGGTGGCACAGCAGTAAAAACATCATTCTGTCACTGCATGGGCTCAGGAACACTTCCGGAAATCATCAGCTGTGGCCACAGTTAGCTGAGCCATTGACAAATTACATAAAATTATGCAAAGAACAAGCCTGCTGTCTTCTCTAGGCCAAAGTAGAAAACTGTGATCAGACCTTCTTTTGTAAAACTTGGATACAGCATCTTCCAGAATTAGTCCAGCTTGTTTTCTGAGCTTGTTTTCTGATCAAAAGCTCGCATCTCTAATGATATACAGTAGTGGTGCATTAGTGCCTGTGCAGTTGGCAGCTTGTACTGTAAGGGCTGCACACCAACAAACCCCTGCAGTACCCCTCCAGACCACACGGGGCACCAGCACGTTACATGTACATTTGGAAATGCACCATCAGTACAAAAAGACATATACAGGTTTAAAAGTAAAGTGCTCCCAATCAGACAATGTCTTTTTCAGGAAATGCCTTGCATTTTTCAGAAACACAATGATGAACCACATACTGCATCAACAGCATGGGTTTGTGGCTCTGTGGTCTGCAGTGCAGACCTTTTACCTGTTGAAATATTTGCTCCATCACTAAATGAAAAATACAACAAAGCAAACCAAGGACTGTTGAGAAGCAAGAGAATTCTGTCAGAAAACAATGGGACAATTGTCATATGTACTATTATCAGATTTACAATTTATTATATTCTGTTTTTGCTTACATTTTACACAACATCCAAACATTTTTTGAAAGTGGGGCTGTAGTTTTAATATAAATATACCATCCTGTTCCTAGTGTTGCATAAAAACAGAGGTGTATCACAAAAAAATAGACTTTTGACACTGGACATTGGTTTAAGTATGGATCAGTTATTATGGATATAACTAATCAAGTCACAAATGCCAGATTAAATAGATAAAAAATAAAATTAATGGACCATGTGCCAAAATCAGATGCATTACATCTGTTTGAAACCACTGTCATTGACTTTCATAAAAATTCCCAAACCTTAATACTCATTGGCTCATATTTGTGACATTTAAACAATATCAGATATGTGAAAACAAATTCTTGTATTTAAATGAAATAATACCAGGTATCTAGTAACACAATGCAACATACTCCTCCTAATATTTCATCAGTTTTACTTTTTTATTAATTAGATCAAATGCCACCACAGTATTATACTGTAAAATTACCCTTTCTGTTTATAATAGCATTGGATATATTTTAAATTCATTAAAATAAAATAAAAAACTAAAAGAAAATGTGTCTTCTTCTTTTATTGGAGTAAATATATTAATAAATCGGGTAAACACACATCTGATATTTTCTATGTCTCGTTCTATGAGGCTGCAGGTCTGAAATCTTACACACAGGGGGAGGAGTACTCCGTCTCAGACTGGTCACCTGAATGACAGAAGTGTTCAAAATCTGTCAATAAAAACAACACAGTAAAAGTGTCCTAATCACACAGTGTAGGAACGAAAACCTTACTTGTTTGGTAGTAATCATACACTTTGATCACAGCTGGTTTAATGTTCTTGACCGGAAGCACCTGTTTAATATGTAGCTGATAATTCAACAGATTATTCCTCTGGACCTGAGAGAGTGAGACAAACAAGGTAGTTTTGAGATATTCATAAATCAATTCAATCAGCCATTCTGAAATATCATAAACCCTTACTCTTCTAAAGAGAAAATATGAATGTACTAATGTGCATAAATTTACACAATAGCTGAGAAGTTTTAAAATGTCTCTCACCTCCTTTATATATATAATCACATGATCATCTTTGGAATCGACTCGTTCAACATTTACGCGTCCTTTTAACTGTGGAAATAACTTGATTACTTCTCTGTAATTATTTAACATTGTTTTGTGTGTGTGTGTGTGCATGTGTGCGTGTGTGTGTGTGTGTATGTGTGAATCAGCACTACTTACAGCACTGAGATCTGCTGTGAATCCTGATAATATCTTTAAATCCACTATGACCATGTTTGTGCGTTTTAGAGACCCAGTATATCTGAAAAATTAAAATAAATTATATTAAACTGTTGTTTTTACACTTCTCTCAGAATATAATAGTGGTTTGTTTGCTGGAAAGCTGTTTTAATTATCCAGGGCGGGAAGATCCCTCTGCATACGACTGTAGAGTCGGGTAATTAGAAACTCCATCAGAATGTTGTAAGGCGGATGCTAAAGTGGCATTGCCATTTGTATTAAGAGGGTGACTGTGAGGATTTAAGCATTAAGGGTGAGGGGTATCTCTAATACCCTTCGGGATAAGTGGGAACTGCAGAGAATAATCATGATTTCGATTTTTTTAATTCAGCGCCTCACCCTTCTACTCCAATTAATAGATTTTTGGGATTCATTCATAGCAGCAATCTGTAGCTTTAATTTGTGATCTGGTGTTGGGACTGTGTCTATGCACTGGGTCTCAAACTCTAGTCTTGAAGGACCAGCATCCAGAACAGTTTGATTGTTTTCCCTCCACAAACACACCCGCTACACCACTTTATGTAGCGCTAATTTGTCTTGGTATTTTATTCCTGTATTGATTTGTCTTGTATTTCAGTTGCAGTATGGATTCCTTTATTTCCTTTATTCTGGTTTGGTATTGTGGTGCACTTTTATACATAAAGTGGGGTTTGAATTCTTTTTTGGAGCTCAGTTGTCAGTTTGTTGCTTGCCTTTTCAAAACACTTCAGTCTAGTGCACTTTACTCTCCATGTTGTTATGTGTTATTAAATGATGGATTTGTATTATTTATATAGTGGTTCCAGGTTAAGAACATTGACTATTCAAGTTAAAAAATAAACAGAACTACAGTGCTGGCAAAAATGACCTAATTTTGTAGCTTTTTTCCTTTTTTTTAAATTTTCTTTCATTTTAGCTTTATTTAAATTTTTCTGTAAATAAATACTCTGCAATTACATCATTGGAGTTTCATTTATTTATGTTTAATTAATTTTAACGAACATTTTAATTGATAATTCAAGGATTTAAAATACCTGCATTGGGTTTGAGTTTCTGTAGCTGCATTTGAAAATACCAACAAAATATGGATCAGTGCCTCAATATTGTACATTTTATCACTATGACTACAAAAATAGTGTCATGTCTCAGTGTGCGACCCCAGTGTTTTCCTCCAGAATAACAAATTCTGGTAACAAGGCACAGCTGTTTTTCAGTAGTGGACTATATATAAACTCTTGTCAGAGTATATTTCTCCTTATTCTGTAATGTTATCATTTACAGTTTCTTAATTTTAGATATTTGTCATTTGTAAATGCAAATGTTCTTACGTGACATTGAAACTTATGGACAAAATATTTCCAAATGACTTTGAACAATCTCCCTCAGACTTAGCCTCGATGCTCAGGGTACTGAGTTCAGCAGGTGTGGGGATATTGTAGAAAAGAGACATCTGCAAGGTGATAAAAGAACAAGTTACAAGAAATAAAAAAGAGCCCCAATTCAAAATTAAAGCTGCACTGTGCCACATATCTCTATTTTTTTTTTTTACTCCTTAATTAACTGCAGCTGAAAATGAAAAATAGGCAGAAATGCATTGCTTTTCCATGCATTCTTTCCTTTGAAGAATATGTCTTGTTTTTGTACTTCAACTTATATTTGCACATGCTAAGCATCACATGAGCAAGGCACCAACAAACAAAATGTTCGTCCCATCACCACCAAGTGTGCCATGGTGCCTTCTAGTCATGAAGTCTATCATTTTAGTCTAAACATTACATTCAGGAACACTGCAGTACAAGATGCATTCAAGGGACACTGACCTGCACAGACACACAGGTGGAGCCCTCTGCTAAAATGCTGTATTTGCCAGGAACATCCTGCAGTGGTC
>JBBIGC010188625.1:0-14050 GCA_037576955.1 Lepidarchus adonis | reverse complement strand
CAATTCACAGAATCTATATAAAAAAGGGAACTAAATTGAATAGGCTATTTTAAACAGGTGAGTTTTGAGCCTAGATTCAATTTTAGACTCATCTGTCCAAATAACTTTATTCCAGAAGTCCTGGACTTTGTCTACGTTTTCTCTGGCAAACTTCAGTCTGGTCTTGATGCTTCTCTTAGAGAGTAAACGTTTCCTCTTTACACACCTCCCATGGACGTTCAAGTTGTGCAGTTTAATTCTGATTGTAGAGGCACTTTCACATCAACAAAAGCAAGAGCCTGCTGTAGTTCTTATGAAGACAGTTTTTGAGACTTCTTTTAGCATTTTGCGGTCTGCTCTCCGGGTGAAGTTGCTTGGACGGCCAGACCTGGGCATTTTGGCCGTTGTCTTGGAAGTCCTCCAATTAAAGATTATTTTCTGGACAGATGAATGGCTGATTGCAAATTCTTTTGAGATGTTTTAAAATCCCTAACCAGATTTATAAGCTGCTGCAATCTTTCTAAAGGCCTCAGGCAGCGTATTTTATCTCACCATGGTGTTCACTCTTAAATTAGGAAAACCTCCTTCAATTTGCTGAGTAATGATGTTCTAATCATGTGCACCTGATGTGCTACACCTGTGTGTAATTTGAGCCATTTTAATTGGGAATACATTATCTCTCACCAGAAATCACATTTTTACAGAATTACACTCTTACAGAAGAGTCTTTTCTTCAGTTTAATTGTTTAGTTGTATCCCTTGTATCTCCCAATATTGTTAAAATTGACATTAAATATCCATATATCAAAGAATGTTACAAAAACATGCAGGTTTTCATATGGTGTCCTAATGTTTTCACATGACTGTATGTCCAAACTTCCGAGAACAGAAATTTGTACTCGCCTACGGGAATTGGGCCTTGTGCCACTTCATTTTCATACCCGATGAAACGACGAGACTTTTTTTTATTGAATTTTTCTGAACATTTATAAACATTGTTAAATATGCATATGACCATATTTCATTTCTTTAATTCAGATATTTTGGACTGCCAGTAATTGTGACCATATGATATTTTTAATGCATTTTTTTAATTAATAGTTTATTCTCAGACTAAACTAACCTCGACTAAAGGTACGTTTTTTCTGTTTTAACCTTAATATTAAGATTATAACTAATATTAAATTTGTCTGTTTTTTATGCCTTTTCAATTATCTTTAGCATGTAAGTCAGGTGGACTGGAGAGGACAAACTGCCCCTAGGTTTGACTGTGTACGTAAATGTGTTTGTCTGTGGGATGAAAGGATGATTAAATGAATATACATTGGTCCGACTCAACATGAACACTTTTGGCAGTGACTGACAATTTACTTGTTTCATTACAATGGCAGCTGTCAGCATTAGAATTATTAAAAGGTTATACAGCAAGGGAACAGTCAATTCTTAAAATTGATGTGCTGGAAGAAGAAAAAACGGACGAAATGTACGGATCTGAGCAGCTTTCACAAGGGCCTTATTGAGTCAGCTTCCGAAACAGCAGATCTTACAGAATATTGCAATTCACTTGCAAATAATAGTGTTTTATAAATAGATTGTTCTTTAAGAAACCATTTTTGTGAATGAGATGTTAAAGGTCCTCCACACAATAACTATTCTATCACAATGCAAACTTTTCCTCAAGCGTAGAACCATGTAGGAACGTAGGGGTACAGGAGCGTTTAAAAATAGCGGAGCTCAGGTTGCTAGCTCAGAGCTAAATTATGGCTGTGGCAGTGCTGGGGCTGGAAAACACCTGAGTTTTTGCCTTTTGATTTAAAAAAGGAAGCAAACTCTCCCTCAAAACCCAATGTAATTGCTGTCCTGCACTGATTATGCTCCAGTAAATCTGTTTGTCTTTTTATTTTATTTTTTTACATGAGGTTGTGGTGAGCAAACCTCAAGAGTCTGGTTTTGCTGAATAATAACAATTCCATTGCAGTGATTCTAAATCAGAATGGGAAAATTAAAGCAATACCGGTCATGTACACTATTTACATCCGTATTTGTTGTCTCCACTCAATTCTGTTTTTTTAAATGTGTGTTTTATGAAATATTTTTACAAATAAGAATATTTTGCAAGCAAAAATCTAACTCGTACTATCTGACACTAATATATTTTTTTCACCTATAGTTATTGGTGAAAACCTTTCACGTTTAAGAGCATTAAAAACACAACAATGTATTTAACAATGGAGGAGTGCCATGGAGTGCCACCTTGTTCACATTGGACAAGGTCTTGAGAAAGAACTCGGCCTAAGGTCTCTCCTTTGATTGGTTAGTTAGATTCTGAATTATTTGGCACTTGATTCTTCCTGAGTTTCACTTTATTTCCTTTTTGTTTGAACACACACCCAAACACACCCACACACACACAATGCACGTTTTAAACTTTTAACAAAGGTGACCTATGAGATTCCAAGTACATTACAAATCATATTTCTGAAGTTGACTGTGATTGTGGTGACAAGCAGTGTAAGCACTAGTTCAGAAGATGGATGAGGAGTTTTCACACAATGTGCATGTGATCAATGCTGCTCTGAAGTAAGAAACCGAGGCCCTTTGCTCTTCATCTTTTGTGCCTATGATTGATTGTTTAAATGCATGTGCATTGACTGCTTTAGCTACTGTCTTGTTCTAGCTGTAAAGCCAAAATCTGATATATTACCCCCTGCCAGTGAACCTCCGGGGGTGAAAGGTAATGTGGGGGAGGGAGGCTTGTACCTATATTCCCATACAATTTACTAAATGACTCACAACTAGTGACGATAACAACCATAAATGTAGCACTCGAGTAAAAGTACAGCCAGCCTTTTAGGAATATTTTTGACATATAAATTAATATGCATTTCCATTAATTCTGGAAATAAATGGCATCACATGGCATAAAAACACCTAAATCATTTTTGTTAAATCATTTAAAAATACTTGAAGCATATTACAAACTGTTACATTACATGTGCACAAAATATCTGGTTAGTTTATGTAAATGCAATTCAGTCAGTACAAATACAAAGTATAATATAGTGGAAAATTGTGTTTACCAAGGCATCATTTGTTCATAATCATTAAAAAAATAATGCACACTCCAAATAAGATAAACAGATTATTTATATTATGACCAAAACACAGGATTGCAAACTTCTACTTCTACATGTACCATGTATGTAGACACCAGAGAAAAAAAACAATAAATGTATTGTACACCACCTGTACACCTCTCTCTCTCTCTCTCTCTCTCTCTAACCCTGTTATGTGTTATAATGTATTGCAACAACAGGGATGAACAAATATCTTATGAGCATGTATTAGAATGCATTTTGGAAACTAAAATGATCATAAAAGTCATACACACAAGGTGTTTATAGTAAGTTCTTAAAATAATTACTTAGAAGTATTTATACGTGTATACATCAGACATAACATAATAAATGCATTTATAAAGCATTATGAACAGAATTTTTTACTACAAATTTTTGAACTTGCTTCACTAAAAATATCTACATTAAATGTTACCCCATCTTACTTCTGTTTGGGATCAGATCAGACAGGCTAGTCTTCCCTCCCGCATTCATCAATGAACCTTGGGGGTCCATGCACCTGTTGCCGACTCAAACATTTCTTGGATCACTTTGGTACTGCATCTAGTGTTCCTACCTGAAAGACCCCCTAACACCCTCCAATTTGTAGATTCACTCATTTGTCTTCTAACCATCACAATAAGGCCCGTGTCAAAGCGGTTCAGATCCTTACGCTCACCCATTGTTCCTGCTTCCAGCTCATTAACTTCTAGAACTGACTGCTCGCTTACTGCCTAATATAGCTCAAGCCCCACTGTAATGTCACCTAGATAGTCAACATTATCCTCTTTACCTGTCAATGGTGTTAATGTTCTGGCATATATACAATTCCCATTTGTTATTTGTATATTTGAATTTATCAAATAAAACAATAAAAACATTATTACAGATTGCCAAAAATTCTGGAAAAAAACTGTTATGTACACAAGAGACCAAGATTAATTTGTATCAGAGTGAAAGTATGGAGATAAAAAGGAACTGTTCAAGATCCAAGGCCTATCGCTTAGCTTGCTCATTGGGGTCTTGTACCCGGATTCTATAATCTCTGCAAAGCTGCTTTGTGACAACGTCAGTTGTAAAAAGCGCTGTATAAATAGACTTGACTTGATACCAGCTCATCTGTTAAACATGGTGGTGGGAGTGTTATGGCTTGTGCAGGAATGGCTGCCATGTGTACTGGCACAATTATGTTCCTTCATGATGTAATGAATTCTGAGGTGTATAGAAACATCTTATCTGCTCAAGTTCCAGTAAACGCTTCCAAATTCATTGGACGATGCTACATCCTGCAATAAAATAATGATCTCAAATCATACTGCTATGGCTAAAAGTCTAAGAAATTGAACGGGCAAGCCAGTCACCTGATTTAAATCCAATTGAACAAGCTTCCATATGCTGAACACAAAACTTAAAGGGACAAGCCATCATAACAGGCAGGAGTTGAAGCTGGCTGCAGTAGAAGGTTGGCAGGGCATCTGGTGATGTCTATGAATCACAGACTTCAATGTCTACAAACGATGTTCAACAAAATATTAAACATGAGAATGTTAATATACCTACCGTTACTATGTCCCAACCATTATAGTACCCTTAAATGACAGGTACTGTGTATAAAAGTATTGTAATTATAATGATGAAACTAAAATGTATGCTAAATATCTGTTTGAATTTTGCATTTTTGACTCATGAAGGAACATATTTGTGCCAGTACACATGGCAGCCATTCCTGCACAAGCCATAACACTCCCACCACCATGTTTAACAGATGAGCTGGTATCAAGTCAAGTCACGTCAAATTTATTTAAACAGCGCATTTTACAACTGAAGTTGAATTGATGAATTGTGCATTTTAATCGCGTCTGAATTGGTCAATCAAAAATTTACACTGAGGAATCCCATACATTATGAAAGACATCTAGTTTTTAACTCATTGACCATTCGTTTGATGACATCACTTTCACATCTACTCTACGCTTCTATATCTAATGACACATCATTGTGAATTTTTCATGTAGAAAAAGGAATAATCCATCAGACAGCCTGGTCCCAACGCAGTCCTTTTTGAATGCTTTGTCAGAGTGGAGGCAGACTGAAGTAAACATTTCATACCTTCAAGAAATGTCTCTCTACCCAACACTGTAACATATCTGACCTTTCTGCAGGAAAGCTGTGCATGCCAGAGGCGTTCTCGAACATTCACGTCCTCAGAGAATGAGCTTCACAACACTGAGAGGAAGTTCATTCTTCTGAACAGCGCTTCCTTACAACCACCCAATGCACTAACATATCGTATCATTATTGTACTGTTCTTACTTTGAGCCAGAACATAAGAAAACTAGATGCAATAAGGACGTCTTCCACAATTATTTAGTTTTGATGTAGAGTTTCACTTCAGGACCAATACCATACACATTAGATGTGATATCTTTTCTAATATCGATGCTGAAAATCCTCTGCTGATATGGACATTTTTTTAAAACCAAGATTCCAAATGATTCCAAATATTCAAGCTCAATTTTGAATGATGCTGTCATGCTAAAAGTACTTTATCATTCTACCAACTCTACTTTCATATACCCAACGTTGCTATACAAAAAAAGGAGCGTGGGTTAAGTAAAGGGACAGAAATCTGTATTAAACAGGAAGGTTTTAAGGTCAGAGGAGGAGCAGAGGAGCAGAGAGTCTGAAGGAGAGAATTACATACCGGCCTCCCATTGTGGGACGGAGAGTAAACTACTGGTGGAGGATCTGAGAGTGTGGAGAGATCAGTTCAGGTATGAAGGAGCAAAACCATGAAGATATTTATAGGTGAGGAGAAGGATTTTAATCTATGGGAGATAATGAGAGTTATGTGGAATGAGTGTTTGGTGTGGGTGAGGACTCATGGACCAGAGTCTGAGCAACTGAAAGTGGTGAAGGCGAGCGATATTACGAAAATGGAAAATGCAGATTTAGTAAGAGATTTGATGTGTGGATTCTGAGGAGAAGATTTCTAATGACGGTTTAATGAGGGTTTAATGTAAACATGATCAATGTTAACTGGAAAATCTGGTGATTTCAATAGTTTAGATTCGATGCCAACAAGTATTAGCTCATTTAAACCTGGAGATACAGCTTAGGAGACTTTACCACCCAAAGACAGACAGCTCACTGTAAAAATGTTTTTAACTTAAAAGTTAGTGTCTAGGTTTCCTAAATGTTTTAAAATATCTGTTCATTATGTGAGCTGCTTATCACAACCAGGGTTACAACGATTGCTGTAGCCTCTCCTAGCGCTCATTTGTAAAAACAAAAAAAACAAAACAAAAAAAAAAACAACGAAATACCCTGGAAAGGTTAATCTAACCCTTACCTAGTAGCAATGTAGAATTTCCAGCTCAATTTAGGGGCAGTGGTGGCCTAGTTCTTAGGACTTTGCCCCTGGGGTCAGAAAGTTGCAGGTTCAAGTCCCAGCCTGGGCACCACTGAGGAACCCTTGAGTAAGGTACCGTCCCCACTTCACTGCTCCTGGGAGCTGTTGATAGCTGCTCACTGCTCCATGTGTGCACGTGTGATGGGTGAAATGCAAAGCACAAATTTCGTTGTGGTGACTGTGTGCAGTGGTATTTACAATGATCGGTAATCACTATATTGTCTTTACACTCAAATTAAGTCAAGTAAATTTTTATAGCGCTATATTTTTTTACAACTGACGTTGTCACAAAGCTGCTTTACAGAATTTATAGAACCAGGTCTGAGCCCCAATGAGCCAAAGGCGACAGTGGCAAGGAAGAAACCTTGGGAAGAACCAAGGCTCAGAAGGGGAACACATCCTCCTCTGGTCGACACCAGATACTGAAAACAGACAGAAAATATAAATTTAAAAATTTAAACTAGGAGTAACAACGACTAACTCCTTATGAGTCAAGAGCAAGTAAGTGGTTCTGTCCATATGGGCCATCATCAGTAGGCATGAGGGGGTCCATCATGTCAGGATTGGACATCAGACATGCAGTTTACGCAAAACAGCCCAAGAATTTACAGGAACTGGAGGCTTTTTGCAGCAAGAATGTGCAGCTTTACCATCTGAGAAGATAAAGAGCCTCATCCACAACTTCCACAAAGACTTCAAGCTGTCATTCATGTAAAAGGGGGGGAAAAGAAGAACTGGGGTATGTAAACTTTTGATCAGTGTTATTAAACACAGTTGATTGATAATAAATGGCTTCAGCCAAACACTAACCATGAGTGAAAGAAAAGTTTTTGTTATTATTCATATTCTTTGAAAAATGGTTCAAAAATCATAAATTCTGTCAGGGTATGTAAACTTATGAGCACAACTGTATATAAAAACTGCAAGATACACAGTTTAGAGATACATATCCTAAGATGTTGACCATGTGAAATGACCGCCTGCCATGTTACAGCCCTAATCCGTTTAGAAGTAGGATTTAAAATCTCCTGAAAGGTGTTCCTCTCCTTATCGCTTCCCTGCAACATGATGACTCCAACTGCGAGATTATATTAGCCCATGCCCCCTTCTGACTGAATTGGCTGCTCATAAATATTCATCAAGTATACAGTGAGCTTTCTGAATGAATATTTAGACCCAGACGAGTGTGGGCTAATGTCTCCCGGCTGAAAAATAAACAATTTGCAGGGAAAAATGATAAGGAGATGATTCTAGCCCAACTTGAGCATTGAAAATGGATTCTAGCCGTGTTGTGACTGCTTCCATAAGCAGTTATTTCATGTCTTTATCATCTCGGTTTATGAATCAATAAAGCTGAGAGTTTAGCCGTTGCAAAATGAGCAACGCTGGACCTTTAAAAGTGCTATATGCAAACTTATGTATAATTCTGGAAGATTTATTCTTTGTACTCATAAAAAATATATAATCATAATTTTTACTTCATTACATTTAGAGATAAAAAAAATCCCAGACCAGCTGAAAATGTGAACATAAGAGTCATTTAAGTGAACTGGGAATTATAAACTTTTCTTTTCTTTACCATAAGTGAAATATGCTGTGAGGGATTTTCCCAGAAAGATTACTAGGGCTTGTGGAACAGGGGGCTGACATATTTAATGTTATACCTGTTTAATAATATTATTTTTGAACAGTGAATTGTAATTTAATCTTATTTTTTAGAAATGTCCTTTTATGCCCTCAGTTATTTTTTTGCTTATTAACAAGTGTGTTTCTCATTTAAAGTGCTGTACATCAAGGTATTACACCAGAATGTGTCACACTTTGGTGATTTGTCTCCTTCCTCAGAGGATTTAGCTTAAATGTGTCTGCTGGCTCTCGACGTTTCATTTTTGTACTCCAGCTGTGTCAGTGTGAAACTGCTATTAAAGTTTTCTAGAACTTTCTTTGCAGCTGCAAACACTGCTTGATACGCAACTGTGTAAAATCATCATAAGACTGAACCCAGTACTCTGTGGATCTGAAATTACATAAATAAAATACAAAAAAGTAAGATATAGATCTTTTAATGACTACATATATTGTATAATTACTAACTTTAATATGTTGAATAAGCTATTTCATGTGTTTTTTCTGCTACCTTAGAAGTGTGAATGGGTTGAATATAAAAGTACATGTAAAATATAATACACATACAAAATTATAAAAATTTAAAAATAATAAACATTGAGACATTGTATAATACACATACAAAATTATAAAAAATTAAAAATAATAAACATTGAGACATTGTATAATACACATACAAAATTATAAAAAATTAAAAATAATAAACATTGAGACATTGTATAATACACATACAAAAATATAAAAATTTAAAACTAATAAACATTGAGACATTGTATTTAATATAATCAAATAAATTGCAACATACTAAAAAAATGAATAAGAATGAGTGTCTACCAGTTCACTTTTCCTTTTAATTACACATTATCCTTTTTAAAATTTTGATTGTAATTGCTGCAGATTCTTGATTCAAGTCTTCAGCCGCTCATCATTCATCATTATCTGACTCCCCTCTTCATTCTGTTTTATACATTCATGATGTTTCACACATTCATATGATCAAGATCTGGGCGGCTGGTAGGTCAGTCAAGCACATATGCGCTCTGTCTATAAGGCTACACTGTTCATGTAGAATGAGGCCTGGCATTGTCTTGCTGAAATAACCTGGGAAAAGATGGCAGCATATGTCTCTCTAAAATCCCAATATACATCTCTGTAACGTACATTCACATATATGTGCAACTGGGCAACTTTTCAGTTTACTTGGCGCCTGTCCCAACTTTTGTATGTGTTGCAGCCATCAAAAAAATATTGTTCATATTTACAAAATATAATCAAGTTTGTCAGCCAAAACAATTAAATTTCTTTTAACTTATAAAAAGGTTCAATAAAAGTTGAACATACCCAGTCACATAAAGTGTATAGACTGGGATCCAAAAACGTCAAACCAGGCGCTCTCTCTCGACCGTACGAATAAGAACAGGCACCCACTACTCTCAGTGCCATCATCGAACCCCACCGCGTGGTGGCCCAGGTGCAGTGGAAGATCGAAAGGAAGGTGCAGAGGTACACAGTATCAGTGTTAAGAACCTGTCTGGTCTGGGATAAATCCTCGGGTTTGCCGCTTTTGTGAGCATCTCCCCCCGCGAACCCTATAATAAAGTGCAATAATAAATGTGACCTCTGTGTTTAACCCATCCGCTTGTGAAACAGTGGGTAGTGATCAACAGTGTCTGGGCAGCAGTGTAGTGGGACAAGAATGACATGTGACATGAAAAGACATTAATAGGAACAGGGACCAAAAGAATAATGGGGTCTGGAACCAAGACAGACAAAAACTTTGACCTGGGAATATGAATCATTAGAGACATGGTTATTAATATATGTAATGGAATGAACACAAACAGCATTTAGGGAATATAGGGAGCCCTTCAGTACATGGTAGCCTTTTTCCAAAGAGCGACTGCTGGCTGAAGATACGCAAGAAACAATGGCAAAGAATGCAGGCTGTGGATGAGGTGAAGCAGGAAATGATGGCTATGGCTGAGGAGAACCAGAAAAAAGAAAGCAGTGGTTAAGGTGAAGCAGGAAACAACGGCCATTTCTGCCACGTCCTGTGCAACTAACCTCACCAAGCTCGTAGAAGAGTTCACGCTCTCCTAAGCAGCAGGTGGCTACGTAGACTTAGTGCTCTCCGGCACAGCTGAGCATAGTGGAAACTAGGGTGAGGTCGCAGCTGGTCCACTCTCCAAGCTGCAGGGGGGCAATTGTGAACCCACTCGTGAGGTTTGCTGAGCTGTGATGCTTACTTGTGAGATTTGCTGAGCTAATTTTCTGGCTTGTGAACTGAATCGCAATGCTGGCGAAGCGACTCGCCAGTCAGATGAGACTACAGTTTCTTGTGGGGTTGTCCAGGCTGTGATGCCTGGTGGGTGACTTGCTGAACTTCAGAGATGTTAAGGCACTTAAGCACTTAAGGACATGAGAAGGAGTAACAGTAATGCCACAGAGATCAGACTGTGACAGGCCTAAAAGGCTTAAATACAGCTAACCATTAGCTCGTCCCTATTGGTCCAGGTGAGAGGCAAGCTCTCGTAACGGATTAGATAATTAGAAAAGCTTTTAAATAAAATAATAATAATAATGATAATAATAATAATAATAATAAAGCTCTAAAAGAAAAATTTTTGATGTTAGAAGTATATGTTAATGTTGTGCAAAATTCCTAACAGGCTGATGAAATGAGCAGTAAAAACGTCAGCATTATCATGCTAGCATTATTGTCATGATAAATGCAAATTTTCTTCTTTTGTTCGGCAATCAGAAAATGTAAATTTTGTTTATCAGACATTTTGGGGCAAATTCAAAAACTTGTACGCAAACAAGTCTCACTTCCAGTAGAAGAAGGCTGTGTGCACGTGTATCTGGATGCTGCTTTCCACCGGCATTTGCCTGCTGTTTTGTTTGAAAGTTTATTTTCTCTGTGTTTGTCTTTGTCATCTACTGGATTAACTTTTCTCTATCTGGATATTTGCTGCCACTATTCCCTTCATTTTGGACTGGATTAAACTCTTCTGAGCAGTTTGTTTGGCTCTGACTAGCCTGAGTATGCTAAGTAGCAGTAGCCATGACGCTGCTCGTGTTGCCACTTACTCAGGCTGCTTACAGACACTGAATGACACTTTTCTGGATGCTATGGACACTTTCCTGTCTGAGATATTAAGTGGATGTGCAAAACCTGGTGAACTGGTGCTCAGAGGAACTTGTTACTAAACCTAGCAAAGAGCAAGGAGCTAATAAACAATTTCGGTAAGTTTGAGCTTGACGAGTTTGCTCCAATCTTTATCAACAGTGACAGAGTGGACAGAGTGTCCAGCTTCTGAGGGGTACAAGACCACTGGGATATAGCTGCCAGTCCTGGAAGATATTTAGTTGTTTATAACCCACTCTCCAAGACTAGCACCAATCTGGCTTCAAGAGCGGCCACTCTACACAGACTGCCCTACTGACAGTGGTTAACTCCCTACGGATGGCAAGAGCACCTTCTATGGCATCAGTTGTCATACTGTTTGACTTATAAACAGCATTCGATACAGTCAACCACCATCTCCTCCTTTCCACCCTCTCCAGTCTTTGCATCACCTGTGATGCGCTTGAGTGGTTTAGATCCAACCTCACAGGTAGGTCCTATGAGGTTTCCTGGAGAGGGGAAGTATCGTCTCCTCTCCAGATGATCACCAGCATCCCTCAAAGATCTGTGCTTGTGCCTCTTCTCTTTTCACTCTATACTACATCTCTTGTCAAGTCCTTGATGTTTGTCAACAGGATCATCACCAGATCTACTCCCTGCTACATGACAACACTCATCCAGAACTACACACCCACCAGATCTCTCAGATTAGTGAGGGAACAGCGCTGGGAGATCCCACCACTTTGAGGAATCAAATACTTCTCCTTCAAATCCTTTAAAATCATATGCGTAAACATCGTCATCGGCGCTCAACTACTCAATGACGGACACCCGTTCATCACAATGACCAATGACCCGGTGCTTTAATTCTGTAGCGTAGTACTTGCGTTGCACCATGATATTGGTAAATTCAAAATGTTATCAATTTTATTGTTCATGCTCAACTACGGTATAATGTCTCTAATAATAAGTTATATTTATATAGCGCCTTTTATAAACCCAAGGTTGCTTTACAATGAAAACACACACATAGGGGGGAAAAAAGAAAATTGTACTAATACTAATGACTAAATAAACAAAAGAAAGTGACAACCATTAAACAGAAAGGTTTTTAGACCTTTAACTATCATTGTAGAACAACCAAATTATGTTTTTACATCAGATCAGTAAATTCAGTAATGCTAATAACATGGGGTGGCTTATTTTAGAGCGCTAAAACATAAATGAGTATTTTCTACAGCTTATAGAATGGAACAGCCTGTCATTGGGAAATACGATACAGTTATTAGTGCAGAGGGAGTTAGGTTGGGCCTGCAGTGGTCTGATTGGCCCCTACATAAAACTGGAACATTTCTCGTCTTAACACATTTTATATAGATGTTTTATCAGGGGATTCAGTTCAGTAACAGCACCACTCACATCATTGTTAAAGAAACAGGGAGCCATCCGGGCGTATCAATTGGAGTGAGGATGCACAGAGAGCTTATTTTTTATTAAATGAATTTATTAGAAGCCTTAGAACACATATTATGCAGGGGTGCCAATAATTGTGCAGGGCGTTGCATATGTCTATAAAGCAATTTAATAGCAATTCCTGGAGCAGAAGAGGGCTTTATGGGTGAATTGTATGTAGTCCTACACTCTTCGCATTGGAAATGCTTCCTGTCAAGACATTATTGTTCTTTAGCCTCAATCTTAACCTTCTCAAATCACATCAGTCTGACAGAAAACCAATGTTTTCTCAAATGCATTCACATGCTGTGTATACACTCATTCCCCCACCTCTCCCCTTCCGCAGTCCACCTCAGCTTTTCCAGGCTGGAAGCACTTGAGGTAAGTCTTACGTTCCATTGCCATCACAGCTCCAACACCAGTATCTCAAACAAAGAGGCTGAGAATCCGACAGAGAGTAGCCAAGATGAGGTCTGCAGGGTTAACTTCTCTCACAATGTAAAGATCAAACCAGCCTGCCCTGATTGACAAGCAAGCGCTTCTCAAAGAATCATTCACTTCACCTCAACGGCCTGTCTAGATAAGAGGCTTATGGCAAGGCAGAAGTGAAAGAGAAATAGAACTCTCAAACTTTGCACCTTATACATACACACAACATCCACATGTACAGGAACTCAAAAAAGAGATCAAAACCAGCTGAGTAGATCTCTGCCAATCTCCAGAACATCTCTGTCTGTGGAGTATTGTGTTCTCACAACTTTCTATCCCAGACAGCTTTCTATCCTGGATGCATTAATAAGCCTTTGGTAGGTACTCACCAGTGCACACTAGGACCACCCCACAAAACCTGACGTTTTGAAGATAGCTATGACAATAATTTGCTCACATCCTTATGCTTGCCCATTTTCCCTGCTTCTAGTACATCATTTCCAAGAACTGACTGTTCACTTGCTGCCTAATTTGCCATAATGAGATAACAAGATAATGTCATTCATTCCATCTGGTGGATGATCTTCTAACCTGATGCCGGTATTGACATATCTGTATTTATTCACAAATTATCTTTTGGTCAGAATAATGGGATCTATATATGCGGTAAAACACCTTGTAGGGTACTTACATCCACCCATCAGCTACAATATTAAAGAAGGAAAATGGGTAAACATAATTGTGAGGGTGCTGTATATTGATTTTCTTATATAGCACTATTAACCCCCCATCTCACCAACCAATCCACACACGCTGCACTATTAACCCCCATCTCACCAACCAATCCACACACACTGCACTATTCACCCCCCATCTCACCCACCAATCCACACACACCGCCCCATTAAC
>JBBIGC010188581.1:0-14052 GCA_037576955.1 Lepidarchus adonis | reverse complement strand
ACAGTGTAAGTGCTACAACAGTGCGTATAAGTGCCACAACATTTCCACCTGAAAGAGAAACACATTTCTTCATCTTCCACCTCCAAGACCACCACTGCCTTGCTAAAGAAACTGAGGGTAAAGGTGCTGTACTGGCCAAGCATGTCTCTAGACCTAAACCTTATTGAGACTTATTGACACTTTGAGCACAATTTGGGCATTTTCACTTAGTAGTGTAATAACTTGTGTTGCCAGGGGTTTAGACATTAATGGCTGTGTGTTGAGTTATTTTGAGGGGACAGCAAATTTACATTGTTATACAAGCTGTACTTTGAATACTTTACATTGTATCAAAGTGTTGTATCTTCAGTGTTGTCCCATGAAACTATATAATAAAATATTTTCAAAAATGTGAGGGGTGTACTGTACTCACTTCTCTGAGATACTGTATATGTGCAAATTTTTTGTATTTAGCCAATAGCAGTATAGCTCCACTCAAGTTATAAGGAGTATTTCAACTATTTGCTTTTCTATTTTTAATTGCAACATCCATTTACATATACCAGTCTTATTGGCATAACAATACAACTGTTTAATTTTAAATGATAAAAAATAGCAGTGTAAAATGATCAATACCTTTTTCTTGTACATAAATCCACTAAAATTATTATAAGTCTATGCCTGGGGGTGAGAAAATAGAAGACAAATGTAGAATGCAGTGCCTTTAAGGTTAATAAGCAAACAATAAGCTCGCTTGCTTTTTCCACTTGTAAAAGGCTTTATTTACCAATGGGTGATCATAAAGTTCACACTTTTTATGGGTGTTAATGTTGAAAGGAGTGCTATGAATTCTCCACATTTTTTCAGCCTTTTCTTTATTTCTCATACCAGTCTTATTACTTTTTAAATGTTCCTTGCATATTTGGTGGCTTTGGTTTGTATTTGTATTTATTTCCACAAATGGTTTCCTTGCAGAGCCCACGGTCGCTTCCGTGTCTCAGAAATCTCAGTCAGACATTCTGGACGTTGGCACACCATTCTACCAAGACGGTCAGCTCCAGGTTCGAGTCTACTGGAAGAAACGAGGTATGAAGGAAGTGATGGATCTTGTTTTCACCAGGTCTTGGGCTTTTGGGGAAAATCCCCTGTTTTGAACTTTTCTGAAAATGGACCCTGCCTCAATACCTCAAAGTGTCGATGTGTCTTTGCATAAACAAAGTTCTTATTATATAGTTAAGGATCAGGATTATGGCTAATTAAAAAGAAAACAATGACTGGCTGTGACTTACCCTGAAAAAACCCAAATCAGTTTAATGTTGATCAAGTGTGAACACGCCTGTACTTACTTAGAAGTGTCAGTTGCATTATGTGGTGAATGATCTTAGATTTGAACCTGGGAGTATATTCTGTTGCCCTTGAAGATGAATATACATGGTATCTGCTATAAATGGACAGGAAAACACCATCATTTTTGCATGGAACTATCCAAGGATAAAGCCTATGAATCATTTTAATATAAAAGTCTAGAATTGGCCACAGTTCAAATGCATCCATAATCCTCCTAATGGATGGGGAAGAGATTTAAGATATCTGCTCATGCTCATCACCCCAATGCATTATGAAGATTGCTTGGGTGTAGTTGTTGTCGCTCAGCAGACAAAAGATATCACACACACAAGCATTTGAATACAGCTGAAGGGGAAAAAAAGAAATCTATTTAAAGGAATAAAATCCAATTAAATTGTTATTTATGTATTGCCTTTCAGAAACTTTTTCTGTTCAGTTAAAAATGATATAGGAACACAAAGTAGTTGAAAGTGAAAATTTAAAACTTATATATGAATAAAATATGTTCATGGGCCTTGTCCCATTAGCACAGTTCACCCTAAAACTCTGTAATCTCTTTGGTGAACTCTTCTTATTATTGATTATGTCACTATGTACCAGTGGATGCGGAAAAATATCAACCAATTAAATTCACAGGGCAGAAATACTAGCCAACTCTCACTTTGCCACTGGAAATAACTGGAAACAACAAAAGGTCAGTTACACTGTGCATCACGGATGCACATGAAGTGTCAGTTCTATATGGTGCTGTTAATTAACTCACCTGAAATATTCATTTATTAAAAGTAAACTTTCTTTCATTTTGCTGTAATACATTTATCAAAGTGATCACATGAAGTACTAAGAAAGGAATGTAGTAGAGTATATTTTAGAGTATATTTTTTCTAAATGCAATAAATTATCCCAGAAAATATCCCATAATTGTCCTTGTAAGTTTGGTCAAATTTGTTCCAACCAATCACCACCACTTTCACTTTCCCCACGACTTTCCCCACCAAGATCAAGAATGTGATCACCTTCTCCAGGCCTGTCAATCAATATTATCACCACAACCCCTCTTTTTGATACCCCAGTCCTAGTCATGCTAATCAATCTACAGTCTTATTTTTGTTTAACAAGAAGATTGTCTTAGTTTGTGCTGCTTCTGTATTATTAAGAATACATGCTAATGGATAAGATAAGCAAAAAAAGATGGCAGAAGGATTCTTTGGAGGGTTGCCATAGAAGAAAAAAACGCTTGAGAACTTTTTAATGAATGGTTCTTAAAGAACCATTATTGTAAATGAGCTGTGGGAGTGTAAAGGATGTTGAAGACCCTTCATGTAATGTAAATATTCTACAGCAATTTACTGATTTCCCATGAACAATACGTCTAAGCCAAAACCCATTAGGCTGTTTATTGTGTAGAGGATTGTTTATGTTTGCTTTGTCCCAATAATGGCGACTACCAATTCTTGACAAATTTTTGTTTTTGCATATAATCCATAATGGTGTCTGTTCTGCATAGTACATTCAGTCTTTTTTTAAGGGTTTTAAGGCTAAAGCCACTGCATGTTTTCTGTTCCAGACCCAAACATGAGCCGTTACCGTGTGCATTGGTTCCCAGAGGCTTGTTCGCATAATGGAAGCAGGACCCAGGAGAAGCTCATTACTCAGGTAGCATCTAGAATCTCACCTTCAACAATTTACAGATAAACGAGATGTTGCCTTGCACACGTTCAAACACAAGACACATTGGTTCAATAAACAACAGCTGGTCCAAAAATGGACAAAAGGAGAAACAGCCAGACATTCTTTGGGCAGAGAAGGTTTCCTTCAAGGAATGTAAAGACGGAATGCTGGAAAAAAGCCTCAAAATTAATAAGTGCATATTTTGGTGTTACTGTTTACTTTTTTTACATTGAAACTGTAATTTGACAGAGCAATTTTTAAATCACATGGGTTGCAAATTTAATTATATCCTATTATGTATATGCAATATTGAACATTTATAATTGAGGGAGTTTAATAATAAAGATGCAAAACTTTAATCAGAATTTTAGTAATTGGCAATTTAGTACACAAGTTTTTTAAAAGAGTCATTTAAGGAAAATAATTGCATTTAAATTGAAATTGATGTGTGTGTGTGTTTGTGTGATTTGATTTTTTCCCCAAATCATTAAAACCTTACATTAAAGTGACTTTTTGTGAAAATTGGCGACAGGAGCAAGTTTAACACAAGTGGGCTCACTGTAACTTTTGTGCAGTATTTCCAATTTTCAGAATCTATTTCAAGAAGGAAAGTGGATAAAAATTGCTTCAATTTTATGATCATTTAATTATGAACCAGTTTTGTCTGAAATATGGTTGTTTAAGCTGAATTTAGCTTATTTTAATGGAAATGGCTATATTATGCCCAATCAAATACGAATCAGGAGTCGTTATGCATAAATTGCGATCAAATGGTCTTGGGTTCGATTCCCAGAACCAGCCAGTGGGCTGAGGTTCCTTTGAGCAAGACACCTAACCCCCTACTGCTCCCTGGGTTAGTTTAGTGACCTGATCTCTCCTTGAAGAACGTCTACACTCACAACATCATTTCACTGCCTTGGATGGTTAAAATGCAGAGAGTTATTTCCCCATTTGTAGTAATACAGTATAATAATAAATTTAAATAAATACACAAACACAGCAATATAAAACCACATTCAAAACCAACATAAGAAAACATGAATATGAAAGATCAAAACACTGTAAAAAAAAATGGTAATTGAAAATAAATAGCAGTAGCAAATCATTAATGTAATTATTTTCATAATAATATATATAGAAAATCAACAAAATGTCAAGATTTTGCGTATAAGTGTACATACCACAATGCGTGTGTTTAATACAATGTGATGTGATTTTTTTATAATGTAATTGACAACAGTCACTTGGTATTTGACTTGGATCCTTCCTGTTACATTTTGCAGATTGTTATCTGGGATTTTAATGTGATCCCCCTACAAACATGGACTGTTCATTCTTCTTCTGATCTGAACTTTGCTGGGACACTCATCATCTGTTTATATTGTGCTGTGTAGGAGAATTATGCCAGCCTGCCTGGACTTCAGTTCTCCTGCAAATACAAAGTGATTATCCAGGCAGCTGGGTCCAAGGGTCGGACACAGGCAGAGAGCACCACCTTCTACACCCCAACCTGCACTTCCATCCAGGGAAGAAGCCCCAAACCCATTCTCTGCCCTGGAGAACAAGGTTAGTCTCCATTCCTATTGTAGACAGGTTAGCACCTGTTCTGTCCAAGCTTGTTGCTTGGTGTTTTAATAAACTTCAGGAATTTTTCGCCTCTTGATTTTGCTCAGGGAACAGAAAAGCAGATTAGCATCTGTTCCTTAAACAAGTAGACCACACCTGCAGGTGGTAAATCATAAAAGTGCAGCTGAACATCTTATTAACCCTTGGAAGTCAAGAGATTTTTTACTGTATAAAGTATGAATGCAATTATTTGCAAATTTCATGAAACCATATTTTATATGTAAATGTAACATGTCCATTCATTTGGGAACTGAGGAGACTAGTTGCTGGACTTTTGGGAGAGGAATGTTGATCCATTTTTGCCTAATATAAGATTCTAACTCCTATTATGAGGCCTTGCTATAGTAGTAGATGCAGTTTGGAATTTAGCATGATCTTGCTGAACAATGCAAGGCCTTCTATGAAAAAGACATTGTGTGGGTGGGAGCATGTTTCTATAAAAGTTGTAGCATTGATCGTGCCTTTCCAGATGTGCAAGCTGTCTATTTTTATGTGAACTGTTCTGAACTGATGGCTGAACAGGTCTGGCCCAGAGAAGACAATGGCATTCTTGATCATGTTCACATATGGCTTCTTTATACATTATAAAGCTTTGACCTGTATTTGCTAAATTTCTGGAAGTGTTCCTGAGCTAATACAGTGTTCTTTGTGACAGAATCATGCCTTTTTTAGTGCAGCGCCACATAGGGGCCTGATGATCATCAACACCAGTATTAATATATATGATAATGATATTCTGATAATATAAACTGATGTGCTGTAGATGACGAGATCAAAGGCTGAAATCATTGAACCCTCTGCCATTTTATATCCAGTCGTGTTACTGATCTGTTGCTGATTAACATAATTAGTGGCTGTTTACTTTTCCAGGCCTTTGTCGCCCTGTCTGAAACTGAAACATGTTGCTGCCTTCTAATTTAAAATTAGCTAATATTATTAATGTAATAGTAATATGTCTTGCTCTCAACCTGTTTTCTATGTTCTACTATGAAATAAATATGGGTTTATGACAAAATATCAACTTTTGATTGATTCACATCAGGCATATGTCTGTTTTCTTTACTTTTTAATTATTCCCCTCAGCAACTGCTTCACCAAAAGTGCTAGCCAGGGCAGAGAACCTCACTGCGGCCTTTTCCGTACACAAGGGCAATGTGACTGGCCTGTTCTCCTGGATGGTGGCCATGCCTCGATCACCTCAGCAGGTCACAGGATTCCAGGTCACTTGGGCAGAGGTTACTGCAGAGAGCCGCAAAAACAACCTAGCCAACAGCCTCATCTCCCAGTCTCAAATCTTACCTCCGGTGAGAAATTTTAAATCTACGTTTTGTATTTATTTGCAGATGATGTCACTTCATACAAAAATGTAGGAAATATTTTGTACAAAAAAATTTGTATTTTAGTTTTAGACAAGGTCATGCATAGTAACATAAGTGTCACTTTTAACCTAAAATATAGTAGCTAATATATCACAAATAAAAATAAAAATGTGCATAATGTTCCTAATGGAATATTTGTATACTTAACCCTGTTGGGTTTGAGTTTTATATATATATATTTATTTATTTATCACTGTCTCTTTCTCTGTGTTTCTCAGGAGCGAAACATTCTTGTAGTCTCCGGTTTGCAATTGGCATCTCTCTATAGGCTGGAGGTTGGGGTAATGACCACTGGAGGACAAGGCCCAACCACCTCTAGAACTTTCCAGACTCCAGGCCATGCCAGACCAGTCCTGCAGTACAGTAAGTACCTAAACCTTAATGAGCACTGTAGCATTACTAGCATTAAAATAACATCCAATTAGAGTGGTTGAACAGGCTTATATATAAAGGAAAGATATTAAAAAAAATATTTTTATATAATTTTTTTTTTAATTAAAAAAATGTCAATTACAATCCAATACAACTATATATATAGTATTTTATTACCACATTACTAGTATATATATATATATATATATATATATATATATATATAACAAAAACAAATCACTGATGTACCTCAGGGTCTGGCAGCTTGCATTCATTGATTCAACAGTGAATTAGTTAAATAATGACAGTACCCTTCCAGAAACCTTTTAAATATTTTAAACTCAATAGATAACATTTTGAGTGGAGTAGCAAGCTGATATCAGAGACTGGAGAACAACTACACAAAATGCATACAAGAAGGTCCTGTTGAAGACAATAGTATCATCTGAGGCAAGATGTACTTGCTTTCTCCACCAATGAATATTATATCTCTTGAGGTTTTTGTTGAATAAATAATAGAAAAAAGCAGCTTTTCTTTTAGTAGTAAAGGTATAAAGGTAGTAGTTTGGTTCCAGCATATCACCTTTATCAAAAATTTTAACATTTTTGCATGTTCTAATATGTTGGAGGGAAAAAATGACGAATGGAGCAACATATTATAACACAAACTACTCAACCTATACTGAATATGGAATTTTATGACCAATAGCATTGTACTTTGATTATACCTGAGATATTGGCATTTATCAAAATGTATTGTAATTAACGGTTTCACCCTTCAGCTAATGGATGGTAATCAGATGGGCATTTTAACCTAAGGTGTTAATATTATTAATTCTTAAAATTCATCTTGATAAGGGCCATAGACAGTCCAAGATATAGAACCCTGCTTTGCCAACCCCTCTGCATGTGCAAGGATGTCTGACTTGGTCATTTTCTCTAGAACTGGGACTCTAGATGACTTAATTTACAACAAATTGATTGAATTATGAAACAATCTTGACAATAAAGTGATATCCCCCTAATGCTGTTGTTCATTTCTGTAGGTCCTAAGGTAAAAAAGCACCATTTGAGATCAGTTGGAGAACGGCACTGAAGCTCATATTGAAGTGAACCATCCAGAACCCTAACTCAGCTCCTCAGGAACTCAAAGAACGAACCAAAGAGCGTGTGGTAGATAAGCTCACTGTTGATCTCTGGAGCAGATCGTCTGGCTGGGTAGGATTTGCGAAGGACATTGTGAAAGACATTTTCAACAACAATCAATGAGCGAGCCAGGCAAGGAAAACTCGGATGGTGGAAGGGAAAAAAATGAAACAGCAACAGGAAAGGTGTTAAATAATGATGATGAAAGTGAAGCGATAACTCAAGTGCGTTGCATTGGGGTTTTTTTTGGAGAAAAAATATATGCCTCAGTATTCCTTTTCTTTGAATGGCACTTAACCTTGAAATAAATCTGACTGTTAACCTTCACCCCACAATTTCCCGTGTTCAAAGCAAAAAAGAAAGACAAAAGAGAAAAAAAGAATGCCAATCCAGTATCGCATGTTTTGCTTGGCCTCTCAAATGAAGTGGACTTGTGAAGTGGTTGTCAGCGATTCTGCATGTGGACTTCCCCCCGTGATATGTGCGCATGCACCTTTTACCCTGTGTCCCATTATGACTATTGTCTCTGCGGTAAAAAATGAGAAATTGCAAACGACGAGTCATAATCGTTATACTGATTATCAATTCTAAATGATATTTTGATTTCATGTAAAACAGTTATTATGTGCTTCCCATGCTGTAGAATGATTTGTTGCAATGCTGTCTTGTAATTCCTGTATATACTATATGTTCTTATTTATTTCTCTGTACATTACAAATGTGTAATGATGGGGTGTGTGTTTCGTGTGTATGTGTGTGTGTGTGTGTGTGTGTGAGAGAGTGAGTGAACTGTGTACTCCTATCCCAAAATCCCTCATATACTGAACACCCTCACAAGGAGATTGTGTAAAATAGATTTGTAAATTCCCATGAATTTGAAAAAAAGTGTACATATTTTTTATGATTAAAATTCCTCACACCCTACATTTAGTCTAAAATAGTATCTTTTTATTTAAAGCAGTACAAATGATTGTGTGAAATGCTGTCTGACATGATTAAAGCAATATTTATGGAATACTCAATGGCTTTTCTAGTGTAATATCTATAACACACTTTTCTGGTGTTTGAAAAGAATAAAATAAACCAGTTAGAATGGTGTAGGCAGGTGCTTGATTAAGGAAATGGAAAAAGCATTGATTCAGACCTACAGTGGAGGTCAATGGGCAGGTCCTTCACCACAATATGGACGCTTCTGTTATAAGTGCATGTCCATGTGATGTAGATGCTTCAGAAACATTTTATTTCCATTTACTTCATAATGAAGAGAAAAAATGTGGAGTCAAAATAAATTTATATTGGAAACCAATGGGCAGGTACTTGATTAAGGCTACGTTTAAGTGAATGCTTCATTGTTCTTCAAGGGGATCACCAAGGGCAGTCATTTCCATGCCAATCCAATGGGAAGGTGCTTCATCACAACCTTTAGATTCCATTATAAATGTGTTTTTTACTAAATACAGAGAAATGCATCAAAAACAAGGGTCTGTGCTAATCAAATGTTGACACAGCTGGAACCTACAGTTGGCACACTGAGGTATTACATTCTTTCTCCCAAAGGCAAGTCATTCTTCTTAGCCAAGCAAAAATCACATCACAGCTAAAACACAGTGCTACATATTCTCCACATAATGATCTCACCTGGGTTAAGGAAGAATACACAGGTGCCGCGGGAGGTTTGCTCTGTTGGAGCAGGTCTTCTTCTGTTTTTCCCGGTTTCTATTTGCAGAGCTGTTTAGTGTGTGTGTGTGTGTGTGTGTGTGTGCAAACAGAGTGGTGGCAAAGCTCCTGGGAGGTGTCTATGTGTGTGGTTGCATGAAAACATGAGGCATCACCAGGGAAGCCTAGAGTGGTCAGGCAAGCATGAGGAGTCCACATACGTTTGCAAACATATATGTATGAATTAGGGCTGTTCATAGAGATTATATTAATATATATATATATATATTTAAAATTACGTAATCATTTTTAGTAAAATAATCAAAGAATAAACATGTATATAGCAACAAGCACATTTAAAAGATGCCAAAATACTCAAGAAGACAAAAACAGAGGAAGGAAACAGGTCCCGTTTTATATTAATTGCCCCTAATAACTGTGCAGTTACATATTAACAAAGCGTGTAGTATAGTTACTGTTGATTTTGCCCCTGCACAGCTGGGTTACAGTAGTGCAGCTTATGCAAATACAAGATACGAAGAGAAACATCTTAAAGAAATGGGAGAAAGTGCTTAATGCTGGATAATGAAACTAAAATATTCAAATGAAAGCAGAAATAATACAATTAAAATATATATTTTATATAGTATATAAAGTAAGGAAATAATTATTTGACCTAAGGATGTCAGGGACAATATTGTAGCTCTGCACAACGCTGGAATGGGCTACAAACCATAAGCCAGAAGTTCGGTGAGAAGGAGACAACTGTTGGTGCAATTGTTTAAAAATGTTAGAAACACAAAATGACCATCAATCAACCTCGGTCTGTGGCTCCACACAAGATTTCATCTGATGGGGTAAGGATGATCATGAGGAAGGTGAGAGATCAGCTTAGAACTACACAGGAGAAGCTTGTTAATGATCTCAAGGCAGCTGGGACCAGAGTCACCAAGAAAACCATTGGTAACACAATATGCTGTAGTGGATTAAAATCCTACAGTGCCTGTAAAGTCCCCCTGCTCAAGAAGGCCCATCTGAAGTTTGCCAATGAACACCTGAATGATTCAGAGAGTGCTTGGGAGAAGCTTCGAACTTTTTGGCCTCAACTTAACTCTCTGTGTTTGGAGGAAGGAAAATTCTGACTATGACCCCAATAATACCATCCCCACTGTTAAGCATGGAGGTGAAGGCCCAGATTGTAATAGCTATGGTTAACTCAGAACATCTCCAAAACAGCAGGTCTTATGGCATGTTCCTTGTAAACAGAGGTCAGGAACGAGTAAAATGAGCCAAGAAATGATGACCTGGTGAAAGGGTCGGGGGCATCCAAGGCTCACTGATGGGGAGTGAAGGCTCTGATCCCACAGAAGAGCTTCTGTAGCACAAAAAGTCACGCTGGCTCTGATAGAAGAGTATCAGAAGACTATAGTCATGGATATGTTGGTGGCATGAGGAGGGCCTACACAATACTAGGCTGGTGGTTTTAAAGTTATGGCTGATCGGAGTATGTGAATTAGGTTGGAGGTCATCAAAACAATATATAGAACTGATGTATGGACATTTTCTGTATGTAGGCTTCACACATAGTGTGTTCTAGTGAGTAACTGTATATTTTAGTGTTTAGTTTAAAACAATAAATTGGTTTTGTGTGGACATGTGAGTGCACATATGACTATACATTTTTTAAATCACTGTACCGCTATTTTCGCCCCATGGGAGCCTCTCTGTGAACTGAGGCAGCAGACGTAAACAAACTTTATACTTTTCAGAATTCATTAATACACTGTAGCCAAGTCTATAACAGTACAGATGCAATGAAATGGCTTTCCCATATGTAAGAAGCAATGTCTTGTGATAGATATTACACATGGCTTGTGTGGACTGTATGGCTTCCATATGTAGGGCCAGGAGGGAATAGGTGTGGATGTGTATGTGCGTGTGCTCTGTGTAGACTGATACTGTGATTTATTTATCATCCATGGTTCTACCATAACCAATGTTTTATAGTTAAATGAAACCGATCTGACTCGAACCTCCATGGGAGAGTCTCAAAAGGTCACTCGCAATGTGCTAAATGAAATCTTTTCAGCACACAGATTTGATCCGATGAAACTTTTCACTTTATAAAGATTAAGGAAGAATGGGTTTTCCATCAATCCATCACTCAAGGTCTTCACACGTGGTCTGTATACTTCTATGGGTAAAAAATATGTTCAAAACTAGCAAAAAGTATACATTTGAAATAAAATGTAATATAATAATAATAATGTAGCATCATTGCTTCATTGAATTTTGAACTAAGTTCCAAATCTTCAGTCAAAAACATTTTGCTAACATGAAAAGAACAAAACGCTGAAAATGTAGCTATACAATGAAAGATATTTTAGTTTATGTAGCTGTGTAATTCCTATATAATTATTTGCTGTCTATAATGGAACTATTGTGTGTATAGTCCTTGCTGGGAATGCCATATGTTTTGTCTTATATACATTTCCCTGAATTTCACAAGAGACCCTGAATTTTGGGATTGTATGTGAAGACAATCACATACATTTAAAAATATTATGTATATTTACTTGCGTTTTCTTTATAAATGCTGTGTGGTTGGGGGGTTGGGGGGTTGGCTGTGTTTAATTGCATTTCAATACACTGTGTACTGTGTATATGGTTGTATTGACAGTAAACCACTCTTGAGTCTTGAATCTTAAATCTTGAAAAGGGGTTTGTCTACATCTAGACAAAGGTAACACACTTGAAATTTTACTGATATATTTCAGCATCACTATATAATAACAGCAACTACTCCAACTGTAGACAATAGTGAAGTTTGAGAACAATTAAGAATATTTTGGTATTTGTAAAACATCATCTGGTTGTCACACAAATCCTAAGTTTACATTGATCTTAATTAAGCAAATGAGAATAATATAATTAGTTACTTATTTATTGCTGGAAATAATTCAGTATTACACAGCTGAAGTAATCAAAAAACATCTCAAAGGAATTTGAAAGTGAAAGTCGGGTGTTTTCAGTCAGTGGGGGTGACAATCAGTTTTGAGGAGGAACCAAGTTTTGTTACTTCCAATTCTTCCAAACATACACCTGTGGTAATTTGTCATGGAAAAACGTTTTGTGGATTAATGAGACCAAAATAATTCTCATCAAGAAAAAATCACTGTGAAACATTATGATAGTATCATTGTTTGGGTCTGTTTTGCTGCATTTGAACCAGGACAGCCTGCTATCAATTATCTGAACACTGAATCCAGAATTACCCCAACAAACTCTAGAGGAAAGTTTTAGGACATTTTGAGATTGAAAGTCTATGCAGCAAGACAACAACTTTACGCACACAAGTTGTTCTACTAAAGAGTGGCAAAAAAAAACACATTAATTTTCTTATTTTATCTTACTTTGCTATTCACCTTATTCTTTTTATTTACCCTTACTATACTTTTATTTTTATGTCTGTTTTGTCTCCATGCTTTTCTTTTTAGTCAATGTTATTAATCTTTGTTTTTACCTGATTTTTTTACCCTGTGTGGTTTTATGTCTGTATGCACTTTGAGATTTTACGTAAATGTAAAGTGCTTTACAAATAAAATGTATTATTATTATTATTATTATTATTATTATTATTATTATTATGCGCAGTCTCTGCATAAGCAATTTCCTGATCTGAAATTTGATCTGATAAGAATAAATGTTATGTTTAGTAATGACTAAGTCAAAGTCTTAACTTTACCCGAAAAATGAATTGAATGAAGAATGAAGAAACCCACCAACATCACAGAACTGCTGGAGAAATGGTGTAAAAAATAAATTCCTGTAAGCTAATGTGTTTAACAGTTAAATAAATGTTTTTTTGCAATAATTGCTGCACAATGGGGTCAAACCAGATACTGAAATCCACTCAAAGCTATGTAATAATGGAATTTTTTTTTCCAAATGAGGAAATTGCTATATATAAAATCTTCAAACACCATCAAACAAATAAGGCTATGCACATATAACATTCAGAAAATACAATACAAATATTATTAGTATAGAAACTGTTAATGAATGAAAGCCTAAGAGAAGAAACTGCTCATGTGACATAGTTTGAATAAGGGAAGGATGCTGAAAGAGGCATTGCCATTGATTCTAATGGAGTAAAGTTCTCGTAGGATGGGCAGTGATTTTCTTTGCTGTCCTCACTGTGTGCTGCAGTTTGTCCCTGTCCTATTTTGTGGCAGCTTCACACCAGACTGTGATGGATGTACACAGGAAATATTCAATGACTGCAGTGTGGAATAGGCACAGCAGCTCCTGGGGCAGACCAGACTTCCTCAGCTGTCTGAGAACGTACATCCTCTGCTGAGACTTTCTCAGAATGATCTTGCTGTTGGCCTCTCACGTTAGGTCCCCTGGAACTTCAACGATGTTACAGTTGTCACCGGGTCGTTTAATAATGTGAAGAGCAGAAGAGCAGAGGGTCATCTTCTAATGAACATGAAGAAGCTGTGATACTGTCAAAGCAACAAAACCGCTATATATTTTATTGTGCTGGTACATAATTACCTGTGTAGATGCAACTTTACAATACATTATTAGAAGGCAGGTCTAGGTGTGGATATGATTAATAGGTGGAAAATGGTAAATGATTTTAAATAGAGGCACCTCTCTGTGTTCTGTGTGGAGATAGAGTGAGCTGAGAATGCATTAGGGAGAGAAATGGTGCAGTTGGGAGTGAGCACCACTCCTCTCTTTGCGGTGAAGTGTTGAACCATGCGGTTGGATTTATGAGCACCCTGAGAGATGAGAAAGAGAGAGAGAGAAAGAAAGAGAGAGAGAGAGAGAGAGAGAGAGAGAGAGAGAGAGAGAGAGAGAGAGAGAG
>JBBIGC010188573.1:0-10000 GCA_037576955.1 Lepidarchus adonis | reverse complement strand
ATGTTTTTGCTCTTTCTGTCTCTCGTCCTTTGTCTGTTCACAGCACTGTTTCTGCTGGATAACAGGATGGAGGTGTATCTGTGGCAAGGCCGGAAGCCAGAGGATGCTGAGTGCACAGGCTCAGCTAAGATCCGCTGGGACAACGAGAGGAAGTGTGCCATGGAGACTGTACTGCAGTACTGCAAAGGTCAGAAGTCACAGTCTTCCCACAAAGAGTTGGTTGCAGGGGGCAAGTTCACTCGAGCTGTGGACATATGTGCTGTGTTTATTTGTGCATTAAAATATGTGTGTGTGCTTTCAGCAAAAAACTCCAGACGGCCGCCTCAGGCTTATCTTATCTTGGCTGGAGCTGAACCCCTTACCTTCACTAATATTTTCCCATACTGGGAAAAAGACCCCAACATTAGATTACAGGTACACTAACGCGCACACACACGCACACACGCACACACGCACACACGCACACACGCACACACACACACGCACACACACACACACACACACACACACACACACACACACACATACACATGGCACACATGCTATACTCACAAGCTCATCCTAAATATTCTTACTTCTCATAATGACATAATGTCAAGTATGATGTAAGCAATAAGGTTAAAATATTATTTACATTTAAGGATTTTTTATTGTTCATTTTGGAGACTAATATGTTGGAAATAACAGTAGCAACGTTTTTAAAAAATGCTTTCAAATTTATGTCAACAGAACCAGTAAAGAAAAGCTTCAAAATTCAAAACAAAATTTATCATGATGCCAACATCACACCATCATATCAATACTTTAATAATAGCATGTAGCATAGCATGTAGCTATTAAATGTGAATTTTGTGTGTGTGGTGAAACAGGGCACACGGAATAAGGTGATTCTGGTGGAGGATGCTCTGTCCAAACTTAGTAAGAACCAGTACTCTGTAGAGGAGCTGACTAGCAAGCCCCTCCCTGAGGGTGTGGACCCTCTGCACCTGGAGCTTTACCTGTCAGACAATGACTTCCAGGTACACAAATACTTTATCTTCATTGCTTCATGCTCAACCAGGACTGATCTGGGACCATGTTTCTCTGTTTTTGTGATTGTTGTTGCAGCAAAAACTGATCCTTAATTTCTACTCTGAAAAAACTTCTACTCTGAGTTAAACATGTTGAGTTATGTTGAGTTATGTTGAGAATTCTTATTTATATTAATTATTAGAGCTCTCTGTCTCTTTTATGAGATAAGCAAAATGATCTGAATTTTAAATGTAATGTGATTAATACTGTATGAACAATATGAACACAGACCATTTTGCCCACATTGTCAAACTGTGCTGTTTCATTAGCAAGAATATCCTAGTGCAAAGTGCTGAGTATGTCTGCTTAGCTTGGAGCAGTCATCATGCAAAATTATCCCTGCAATATGAGCTCAATCTGTTAAATGTAGTGGTCTGTCAATACAACTCTCTAAACTGTCAGTTATATATAATGACTTTCCAATGTGGCCTGTTATAACAAATGGGTTTTTCCATGAATATTAACATTTTGAAAGTGAACAGTGAGAGTAATGCCTGTTTTAACTACTGTTGACCTAATGTGATTTTATGTGCCGCAGGAGGTTCTGCAGATGACACGAGATGAGTTCAGCATCCTCCCCAACTGGAAACAGCTCAACCTGAAAAAGAGCAAAGGCCTCTTTTAAACATAGAAAACATCATTTGCATCATTGCAGCATATCTGAGAAAGAAAGGATGGATTTCTCTGTTGTGTTTATATGGCAGATCAGCTTGTGTATAGCACCCAGTGTACAGTCTGAGACTTTTTTAGAAGCTGGATCTATCTACCACCTCACAACCTCATGCCAATCAAAGATGGATATTTTGTAGAGAGCTCTTCCAAATGCCAATCACTGTTGCAACCCAACTTTTTACCCAAGTTTAAAAGACTTCATGTGTATCCTAAATATGCAAACGTATATGATTTGAGGTTATTACATCGCCTAACATTATGTTTGACTCATTATGTACAAGCTTGAATTATGCATGTGTAATGTTTCCAGGTCATTTAAGCCACATTATCAAACTGTGATGTTTTAAAGGCAACTTTGTAGAACACTAACTTCTAAAGCATGCAAGCTTTCCTCTCAGTCACTGGCCCCACAGGTGTGCGAGATGCCATTGCAAATGAACTGCTTTCAAAGCCATATATGTTCTGCACATTCCAGGGCAAACTACAGGCCCATTAAAGGAATCTTACAATATTGTAATACAGCCTAATCTCTGTCTTCCTCATCTGTGGCATACTATCAAAATACATGTAAATGTAACTCAAAACACATTAGAGGTCATTTGATTCAGCATTTGCCCATTGACTGTAATTACTGACAGATTTTCATTTTTTACTAAGTGAACCATGTCCATATATTTGTCAGTTATAATCAACTGTGTGATACAAATGTAGAAGAAAGAGATTAAGCTGGAAAACTGTATTATTCTTTTAATATCTTTCAGTGTTATGTGATTCTCTGTACTGTGGCTAATATGTATTGCCTATATCATTGCATATATTAGTAACTATTATCTTTTTCTAATTTAATACACCATGCAGGTTATGAAAACATCCACAGTATCGGTGTGTGGGTTTTTTCTGTAAGTGTGATGGTGAAACTGGGCCATTCTGTCTTTGAACACTAGGTGACACGCTTGCTCTTGTTTAGTCTGTTTGAACGGTCCAGCAATCAGTGTGTCATTAACGCTGCCAATTTATGGAGCAGCCTTACTCGTGGCCATATGTTACACTATCCTGCATTCTTGTTTTGTTTTTGCACATGGAATGAAGCAATTTGGATGTGTGGTGTAAGAGTTTGTTTGTAAGTGCACATCCTCTGCAGTAACAAAGCTGAAAGTGACTATTATGTCATTGTGAACAGACCATCACACACAGGGCACCACAACGAAATGTGACCTCTGTATTTAACCCATCACACCTGGAGCAGCAGGCAGCCACCAACGGTGCCCAGGGAGCAGTGAAGAGGGGATGGTACCTTGCTCAAGGGTGGTGCCCAGGACTTGAACCTACACCCTGGTAGTTGCAAGAGCAAGGGCCAAACCACTAGGCCACTGCTGCCCCAAACACACAGCTCTGCCAAAGCAGAGCCTTCAAAAACAATGACGAACCCATCAACGTTCCTCTCCACAGAAATCTTTAGTAAAAGGTGAAAGATTTGTGCATGAATGAAGAGAAGCTCGAGCTATATATTATGTGTATATATTAGGGTTGCTGAAATAACACATTAATGTCGATGTCTAGAACTATAGTTAACACAGTTTCACCAGATATGATGATTGAAGTATTAAAAAAATAAGTATATCACCATAAAAGCAGCCATACATATCTTTATTTTATATTATTTCATCTGAGCTTCTTTGCAGTTATGTGTGTTGAACTGGATTTTGACTGACGTACGCACTCATGTGGAGTTACAGCAAACAGGCCAGATGCTTTTAGCCTTCATTTCTATGATAATTTCTACTATTTCTGTGATGCTCATGAAACCCCTGTGAGGGAACATGACAGGTTGGATGGAAATTTTCCTGCACTATGCGCTTTCCTTGAATTCACTGATTTCCTCTTTGAGGTTTCTGAGCCATGTTCAGTGGGCAGCCATTAGGATTCATTCATTGGCACAGGTGACACTGAACTGAAATGAGGGTGTGATGGGCAATGAGGAGGCAGAGGCATGAGCGGGCGGGCGCTGTGGTGCGAGCCGATGGGGATGTCACAGCAGGTTCTGACAGAAAGCGAGGATGTGCCGAATAATTGTTTACTCCTGTGACATAAGGTAGCAGCGTGTGAAGGTGCTTCCCCTTAGAGCTTGATTCTCTCTATAACAACTCTGCAGCCTTTATATACTTACATTAATCATCTCCTTATCTTTATTATTTTGTAATGCTACCAGGTTTTAGTCATATCCAAAGGACATTCCCATTTTAACAAGCCATTTCTGCTTATTTGCTTAGTTGAACATAGTGGAAAAGAAGGTCGAATATGAAATGTCCCACATTAAATTTTCTTTTGCAGGGGTCATGTTTTATGACAACCCCTCCACCCACAACTCCACCAGCACAATCTGTTAAATTGTGAGAAGCGGGTTCTCTGTAGAGAAGCATTCCTCAACCCTGCACACCCTGCCTAGTGGTTAGGGTCTTGCCCGGGTACCACTGAGAAACTCTTGAGCAAGGTGCCATCCCACCACACTGGTCTCCAGGCACTTTTCATAGCGCCACGTGTGCACTTGTGATGGTTTAAATGCAGAGGTCACATTTTGTTGTGGTGCACTTCGTGTGATGGTGTGTTCACAACGACATTTTTTCTTTTTCTTTTTCACTTCAACCCTGGAAAAGCATCTTCATTAGCTGATTAGTTGTGACCTGGTGTGTTCCTTCTGAAGCAAGGTTGAAAAACGTTGCCATATGTGTCTTAATTGTCACTCAGTTGACCTGCGGCACCCAAACTTTTACAGATGTTTGTGTGATCGCACATGCCATTGTTCCATGGTGTGTGGGCTGTGTGTTTATCAGCCTGTTTGTTTCAGAGCACATCTGTTCTGCAGTTTGGCCTCCCCTGAGAAACTATTGGAATGCATCGGTCCATTTTACCATGCTTTGATTGCATCCTTTCATATGTAACACACACACATACACTCATGCTAAGGTGAAATCACCACGGCAGATGGCTGCGCTGGAGACTGCCTTGGCTTGTAGCATGGCGGCCTGCACGATGAACGCTCTTATTATTTTATTTATTTCACAGCTTTGAAGAAAAGCCATGCAGGGAGATGGGCTCAGGAGTTGACTGCTGATCACTTTGGCAACAGATGCACACTGGGAGAAAGAGCTTTGGCATTGACACTTGCATCCTGCCAGCAGTACTTCACCTTCTTTGTGCCCCTCTGCCTCAAACTGACTTGCATGTTGCAGCTCTACATTACAGCAGTTACAGTATTGTGGAAGCTTAAAATGCACTGTTTCAATTAAGGCTTAAGGAACTGTATTTATACACCACAGACTGTACATAACTGATGCCAAACCTATAGCATTTCTTCTGTGACCAACAGCATGGATAGTTTGCTACAATAACAGCTTCTGTTCTCCTGAGAAGGCTGTACAGTAGATGCTGGAACATTGCTGTGAAGGTCTGATTGCGCTCAGCATTAGTAGCATTATTGCGTTTAGGTGCTGATGTAGGATGATTATTTCTAACTCATGCCAAAGGTACTGGAAGGAGCTCCATCATTTCAGAGAAACCTGTAAAACCGCCCAGTTACTAATTAGACGGGTTGACTGGATGCTTTTGAACATATTGTGAAGACATTAGGGGACCAAACAGTTTTGTCAACAACAGTGTGGTTAACTAGCAATAATTTCAGAATTCAGACTGGACATGATGTTCGGAGTTGGAGACTCTGATCTAGAGTCAGAATAAACAGAAATGACAAACTGTTGTCTGATAGCACATCAGTGTGTCTGATAAGTTATCTATGTAAAACCACATTCTAATTATCTCTGTATATTTCAGTGGCACCATGGGCTATAGATCACACAGTTCTGTCTCTTTAGACTGGACGCAGCCTAGGAAAGCTTGAGTCACTGCCTGTTCACTCTCAGATTGTACAAGTGCCCTCATGATCTGCATGTAAAATGACTTATTGCAAATGAATATTTTGTATGGCTTGAGCCATAAGCATATAGAGATCCATAGAAATAGCTAGTGGATTGGCACAAGCTTCATGCCCATTTGTTGCAGAAGTGGCCAGCTGTGGAGAGTGGACATGCCACTGATGCACATGTCAGCTCAGTGTTAGAAACTCAGTAAATAAAGAAACAGTATATTTTTTGTTGCCCAAGTATTTCTTTGTTGTAAAAAATAAATTTGATTTGTGAATTTCACTGCTTACAGTTGCTGGGCAGCGGATGATATCACTGCCCTGCTCCCATAAGCTCTCACATGGCATTAATACTATAACAATTTAAAATATGATACATATTGTAAGCAGAGCAAAAATGCTGCATAAAAACATTTTAAATGTATGTTTAATATTTCAAACACATGACAGGATGTGGTTGCTGAGCACAAGCAGTAATAGTACAGGTAGTACATGTTTCCTTTTCCAGTGGGAACACACTACTTGCAGAGGCCAGTGCTGCACTACTGCTGAGTTGAGTCAGTGTTTTCTTCTTGTTTCTTCAAGGATAGAGATCCTCAGCCATCAGCCGCTATGAGGGCCCGTTTTCTCCTTCTTTGTTAAAGTTTGAGTGACATTTTTTATTTAATTTTTTGCTCCACAAAGCATGTCAAGGCTTAATGCCACAAGAACAAAGCACTCCGTCACAGCGCATCTGCGTCAAGCACTCAGACTTCAGATAAACCTAATGTGCCTGTGTTTTCGTCTCCCCTGTAACAGAAATTGGCTGTTTAGAAAAAAAAAGTTGATTTGACAGTTGGAGAAAAGAAGCAACTCTTTCCAAAGCTAAACAAAAGTAGTGATGTCCTTGGGGTGCTAATCAGTGTTGGAGCAGCAAGCACAGGTAAGAAATTCCATTAAAAAAAGAAAAAGCTCATAAAGCTCAGTATTACCATGAATGAGGCTGCAGTGGCCTTGAGGCAGCTGTGCGTGAGAGAGAGAAGACTGAAAGAGTGAATGAGAGAGAGAGAGTGTTCCTGAAGAAGGGAGATGGGTAAAAGAGAGAAAAGAGTCAGTAATAAATGCTCATTTTTGCTACTGTTGGTGTGGTATTTGCTGGCACTTTGCCCAAAACGACTAGCATTGTCCTCAGTATTGACAGCAGCCAGTGAGCACTATGAAGAGGTGCTCTGCATAAAAGCGCAAATGGGGGATATTATCAGCAGGATTATAGCAATAGTTTGGCAGTAAATCCTAATGTCTGCAATTTTCCCATCACTCAAGATATAATCACTCTGCCAAACCATGTACCATATGTTGAACTGCTATACTGTAAAGCCAGTGTAGCTAACAAGCCATGGAAACTGACCAGTTAACAGTTAGTCTCCAGGCTTCATTATACTCACCTTAGACCTTTCACTCATGCAACTCCATACCATCAGAGATGCAGAGAGAGGCAGAGAACAGAGCGCTGATAACAACTTGGGTTGTCCTTGTCCTCTTTAGTCTGGATGACATGGTGTCCCAGTTTCCCAAAAAGAACCTCAAATTTTGATTAGTTTGACCACAAAACAGTTTTCCACTTTGCCACAGTCCATTTTAAATGAGCCTTGGTACAAACCTCAAGCCTGCGCTTATGGATCATGTTTAGATATGGCTTCTTTTTTGACATATAGAGTTTTAGCCGGCAACGGCGAATGGCACAGTGGATTGTGTTCACCGACAATGTCTTCTGGAATTATCCCTGAGCCCATGTTGTGATTTCCATTACAGTAGTATTACTGTGTGTGATGCAGAGCCGTCTAAGGGCCAGAAGATGACAGGCATCCAGTATGGTTTTCCGGCCTTGACCCTTACGCATCTTTGGATGATACTATGCACTGTAGATGATGGTAAGTTCAAACGCTTTGCAATTTTTCTCTGAGAATCGTCTGCCCATCTTGACTTCTGAGAGACACTGCCACTCTGAGAGGCTGTTTTTATACCCAGTCATGTTGCCAATTGACCTAATAAGTTGCAAATTTGTCCTTCAACTGATTCTTATATGTGCATTTAACTTTTCCCGCCTCTTATTTCTACCTGTCCCAACTTTTTTGGAATGTGTAGCTCCCATGAAATCCAAAATGAGCCAATATTTGGCATGACATTTCAAAATGTCTTACTTTCAACATTTGATAAGCTATCTATATTCTATTCTGATTATAATATTGAAATTTGACATATTTGTTCCAACTTTTTAGAATGGGGTTTGTATATTTTTCTTTATTGTCCACTTCTGATGTTTGGTGGTTTGGTGGTCACAAATCATTTTATCCCTTAGCATTAAACAGGCTGTTTATGCACCTTGACATACAGTATGAATGTGTTCTGCCCTGCTGAGCATATAGAACCAAAAATACTTGTAGAATCTTCTTGTAGACCAATTACTGACATTACATAATGTTTTTGTTTTGCTGTCAGGTGCAGTTTATCTTCTAAAATAACTACAGGATCAGAGCAGGCAATATACAGTAGATTTCTTGATTCGCTCGGCTCAACGACATTGTATCTGTGGCCAAAAAAAAAAAGATGAGCATGGATGCTGAGCTTTTGGAGATGAGTTTTTGCAGGCATGTGATTGGTTACAAGATGGCCAGTTTTAGCAAATAAAGATCATTTTTATTCAAAGTTACCTACTGCAGCTTTGATCAATTATATTATCAAACACTGTGTCTGTTTTCAGCCTTGGCTCATAGTCAGCTGGGATTGGCTCCAGCTTCCCCTGTGACCTGAAATGGATTAAGCGGTTTGGATAACGGATGGATGGATGTCCGTTTTCATTTCGCCAACCTCTTTCGTGTTGGTGTGGGGTGGTTTGTTTATCAGTCACTGCAGCACTTTTTTTTGTCAAAGAGGAGTAATGTTACTACTGGAAACACTGACTTTAAAGGCAGCTGCCTAAACCTGCTAGAATATTTGGCAAGACCAACGAAGTCAGAGTCCAAACAACAACAACAAAGTCTAATGCTAAAAGAAACGTTCTTTGCTAAAGGAATGTTTTTGCGAATATTTCAGTGTTCATTTGTAAAAGGCTATTCTGGCAAGCACCAGAAATAATGTGGGCCCTATAAGACTTATGGAAGCTGTAAATCTTCAGACGCAAGTGCTGAGGTGGTGATTGTCCGTTGTGGAGGCATTTTACAAGAAATGACGGTGCTCCAAGCTCTTCTCTGTGATTTTTGCTCTCAGTGTCAGTGATAGTGAACATTTAAGTGGCCTTCAGCAGCTCAGAGTCTGAATTTAAATGAACATTTTCTCCTACTCAAGTCTTTGGTCCCTGGATTTAAAGAAGGGAGCTGATAAGATGTTATGAATACCAGAGGAATTATTGATTTTGCTTATTGGTCTCATTCTTTATTGATTTAACTTCAATTTTGTGTGGAAAAAGGGCCTGAGCAGATTTTCATGGTCATCATAGTACAACAGCCTCGGTCAGGTTATCAGTTAGCCTGTGCTAACAGTTTTTCATTTTCCAGGCCGGGCCGGTGCGAATGGAATTCCCCCTTCTGATAAGTGTCTGAACACAGGGTAGAATGTCTGCCATTACAACATTAACATTTCAATATTAATGTTAAATAGTGTTAAAATCAATATTTCTGAGCTAAAGGACGATTTGAGGCGCACATAGTCCCGCAAACCTGTAACAATAGTCTGTCCATCACAAATTCACCAAATAATTAATAAAATGGGAGAATATTTTTAGATCGTTAGTTTTCTTCAGGTTTTATTTTGAAATCTTCTAAGCGTGTCTACGTGGTGCAAATGTTATATAGGAAAATACCCTGTGTAACGAAGGTGCTGCTTGGTTGGAAAGCAATGGCACTTGTGCACAGAGGAACAAATTCATGTCATTCATGGAATTTTAGCAAATTTTTAGTATCATGTATGCTCAGCCTTGCCGGAAATGCTTATTTTATAAACTTATTTCTTTACAAAGTGTTGGGTGCCCTTGGGTGAGAATACCACCTAAAACATGTAGAGGTCAATTTTATATTCTTTTACAGTATATATCTCAGAGGCAGAAGCATCAGATTCTGAAAGATCAAACAATTTGAAACCGTTTCTTAATTCCTGTCCTTACAGGAGTGGAAGTGAGAGGCTAATTGAAAACTCCAGTGCGGTGGGGACCACTGAAGGTCACATCTCTGGCTGAAGTGTCCTGAGGATCACAACAAGTAGCAATTAAGCTGAGGTGTGGCAGGCCAAGCCCTAACCTCCACACACACACACACACACACACACACACACACACACACACACACACACACACACACACACACACAC
>JBBIGC010188556.1:0-11756 GCA_037576955.1 Lepidarchus adonis | reverse complement strand
CCTGTCAGCTGTGTTACTCCTGTCAGCTGTGTTACTCCTGTACACTGTGTTACTCCTGTCAGCTGTGTTACTCCTGTACACTGTGTTACTCCTGTCAGCTGTGTTACTCCTGTCAGCTGTGTTACTTTGCCTGTCTATGGTGTTTCATGTGACTGTTGTCATAAATCTTTTAAATGTTGGCCAACCTGCAATAAAAATGATGGACGACATTTCTAGAGTGGGAAGTGGTGCAAGAGGATGTCAAATAACTCAGTTCAAAGTAATGTAGATTTATGTTGAAGAAATATTCATCCTTGATATCAACTCACAAAAAACCCTTTGTCAAATACAAATTTTATGCAGAAAATGTCAAAACCTCTGGGGAACAGACTCAAGAACTTTCAAACACCTGTTTTATCAAATGTGTAGTATTTCCTTAATGCGTTCTATGATGACTTTTTTCTGTAACACAGTTAATAATAAATCACGTGTTTTTCATTTAAATCATTGGTGCTTTAGCACTGATTTCTTCACTTTCTGACTGATGTGAAATGTAACCTTAACTATAGAATGACTATTGGGTTAAAGAAAGGAGTGATGCTGCTTGTGTTGAATTGAGATATAAAAAATCAGATTCAACAACATCAAAAAGTCAAATATTTAGATAAGTTAAAATTTGAAGTTGTGGTGTCTGACGTTTTACAGAAGATGTGGTTTCCTCCTTCCGTTGTGCTGCCATATTACATGGACATGAATGTGCCCTCAATAGTCGTGTTGGAAACAATACCATTTGATCAACAAACAGTGGGTGAGTTTCAAAAGATCAGCATGGCTTATGGTAGGTAGCAGCCTAGGGGTGAACTTTAGCTTGTAGGCTTTCAGGAATCTTCGCACTCAAGCACAGCATTGTCATCTCATGTCCCCATGGTGTCCATGTGTGAACTAAATATAAAACTTGTGTTTTTCTAAGGCGTTGGAGACTTTCCTTTTTCTGTCCATGATGGAAAGAAATTCCTACTGAACAAGTAAGTGCTCCTGGTCTTTTTTCAGAACTCGGATATATAGCAAAGCATTCTCAAACACACTTCAACAGGGCTCCCCATAGTGTTCAAAAGGGTAGTTTGTCTTCTTACAATGGTGGAACCCTTTTTGGTGTTATAAAACACCATATACAGTATGTTTACCATCACAGAAAAGAACCATGTACACATTCAAAAAACATTTATTACATCCATTGCTTTGAAGGGATCCTTTAAAGAATGTTTAGGATGGAGATTTGGGTGACCAACGTCAGTCTTGGAGGGCCAGTGTCCTGTCCAGTTTGGTAGTTTTCCTCCTAAAACTGGCAATAAACAGCTGGGTTAAACCAAGTAAGCTTGATCAGGGAAATTATTGAACTGCTGGACACTGGCCCCTCCAGAACAAGAGCTGGACATCCCTGATGTAGATAAACCAACCGGCAACATAATTGTTAACAATGATGGTCAATGTTCGTTTTGTGGGATTAATTACGCTTCTTTCAGGTCAGTGTTTGATCTGGTAGAAGTCAGTGATTTTCTGGAGCTTACAGATCCAAAGCTGCTTGGCTGGTATCTTTGCTTGCCGGCAGAAGACCGAAAACTGATACAAGGTAGGACATCAATTTAGAACAATACGTTTGTATATTTCTTCTGACATTGTACAGTTCCTCCTCATTTCCTGTGTTTTGGCATGGAATATTAACTTAATGTTGCAAACCCATTGTTAACAGAAGAAGGAGGCTTTATCAATTTTCTGCAAAATCACCCTGCTCTTGAAGTGACTAGTCATACTGTTCATTTAAAAAGTAAGTTAACTTGTTTTTCTGAGCTTTATTGATGTTTTCAGAAACATAGTTGAAGACTGTATGTTTAATGGATGTTTATCTGCTTTTAGAGCAGGTTCTAAAAAACAGCCCTGTCCTTCCACCAATTGATATGTCGTTGAACCTTAACACGTATGTCTTTACTTTTTACTTAAATCGTTGTACATGTGTGAACAGTTGTGCTGAAGCATATTATGACATTTATGATTTATCCATTTATTGTTTTTAGATCACGACACCCCACAGTCTGTGGTATAGCAGGGTGTCTATGCTGTGGTTCAAGTTGTTCATCTAGGACTCAGATATGTAGACAATGTAGTTTGCCTGTAAACCCAGAGGAAAATGTACAAGCAACAGGTAAGAGATGGTAATCAGAAAACTTAATCAAGTTTTTAACTCTTTCTTGCCAAGCAAGATTTTGAGTATTTTTAACATATTTGTGTCCATGTCTAGATGAATCTCTTGGCTTGCTACCTAACTGTCTGAAAGAGGAGCTGAATCTCATTAATGCCAAAAGACAAGAGTCCACAAAGGGCTTTGACCTGTTAGGCTGCAATACTAGCACTTTAAATGAGTCTGCTTCTCAAGCCACTTTCTCAAACAGTTTCCAGCAAACAGTTGGTGGTCCTCATCCAAAACAGACCTGTGTCAACCAGGAGAAGATGCACTTCACAGAGGCCCAGTATCTGTCTCAGCTGTGGGGGGAAGGTGTGCCAAATGAGGGGACTGATGTCCAAGTCTTTAAAGATTCCTCAGCACAGGCAAACGTCACGTTAGACATGGAGTTCGAGTTAAACAGCCACACCCCAAAAAGTAGTCAAGACCAAGGTTCTGTGCTGAAAGACACCAGTCCAGATGTGCCATGTTTAAATCAGGAGATCCCACCAGAGTATTACAGTTTGAACAGTACTGGTTTGGAGCACACATCTGCACAGTGGAGTGATGCCACAGATTCACAAGAGCCAGGCTTCAGTGACTCTGTAATGGCAACTAAAGGCAGGACTGAAGTGTCCACTATTGACGAGGCTATGCAGAATTCTGTTGCCAGTGATGCTGAGAATAGCATCATTCCTGATTTTGCATCTTGCAGCTCATCTGAGTGGACTGATTTCACAGATGACTATCAAGACCTCGACAATGGGAATGACTCGGAGTGTAAGTCAAAGGCGGATAAATATTGTTTGGTTGATTGGTGTTTTACGTGTAGGTACACCAAGTGGTTTAACATGCATTAATTCTGACTCTGAATAGTCTAATTCAGATAAGGCGTCTGCATCTGAAGCGTGTTTTTATTTATTTTTTTGCCTGTAGGTCAGTTTCGCTTCAGCTCCACCAGACCACATGAGAAAAGTGAGACCACTCCTGTTCCACTTCTTTTGACCCAGGGAGTGGATGCTAGCAGTGACTTCAGAGCTTATTTTACATCCAGCCAGGCTACAGAAATCTGTCCGAACATTTTTGTAAAACCTTGCCAAAATATTGCTGTTGGTACAGATTCAATTCTTTCCTGTGATCAAGAGACACAGACAACTCAAATGTCCACTTCTGAGAAATGCATCATTACTGAAGTCTGCATGCCTGACCTGGATGTTCTTTCTGAGGTACTGTTCTAATAAGTACTTGTGTGAACAATTTCCATGGAAATTGGGCAGTTTACTTAACATATTAAAATCTGTTCATTGTCTAGGAATTTGAGTACCTGAAAATGATGGAAGAGGAGTTTAAATGTTTGAAGGATAAAATGGCTAGGTAAAGTATACAGTAGTGAATCACTTCAAAACTGCAGATTTTTAAAAATTATTTTTTTATTTTGCAGAAATGTTTCCCATTTGTTTGGCAGTATTAAATAGAAAACTGTTTTTATTTAATCGTAATAGACTTGCCCAATCTAATGTGTGTTTTAAAACATGATTTAAAATACTGACTATGCAAATGTACTGTATATCTCACCCATATACAGTGTTGGAGGGCCTGAAAGCAAGGGACAGAAGAGTGGCTGTGGCTGTGATGCTGACCAACGTGCAAGGCAGGCTGAGCTGCGTCTACTGGCTCTGCAATTTGCCATGTGCAAGCAGCATTGCTGGAGGCGCTTTTATACCTCCCCACTGGGAGAGACGGCGCTTCAGGGGTAAAGAAAAGATCTCAAATCCACACAGAGAATTTAATTTAATGTTTGTATTACATGGAACTTACTCTTTCTTTTTTTGTATAGAAATCAAGCAACTGCACAAAATGACAATTATTGAGCATTTTCATAAACTTTATGTGGATGAGTTTTACCTGAAATAAACACCTGTCTTTCTGCAGGAATAAAGCACTTCCAGATGTGATCTCGCAAACTCTGAAAATGCTGGAAAATGATTATCTGGAAATGAAAAGAAAAATCTTGGCAGGGATTTGTCTTGATAGCCTTGATCCATTGTCTGTGGACACACGCTGCATAACCTCAGGAACACACTACTGTCCTACTCTGGTGTGGATTCACACATGCCTTAAAAATCCTGAAACCAGCATTATCTTTCAGACCATCAACATGTCTTTTTTTTGTTCGTTTCAGGCGTTTGGGGACATTTTAGGAGATCTGCTTGAAGAATTGTCCAAGTAAGTATGCTGTATTCTGACTTAGTATAACTGAGTATGACTTGGTTTCATTATTTGCATTGTTGTATTCATATTCATATATCATATTCTAGATATATTAGATTGACTTTTATTTATTATTTTTGTCCATCAAAAACTATAGAAATTTTGAAGATGAGGGCCAGCTTGACCAAGCCAATGAGGTTTTAAAGATGGAAAACTTAGATGGGGGAATCCTCAGCAGGTCTCCACCACCACAGGTTTCACATTGTATTCATAAGATTTATTTATAAGAGGAGAGTTGAAACCTAGAAAAAAGTTTCTAGATGGGTTTTCTTAATGCTACAGTGTTTAGAATGTGAGATTTCTAAGAAACTTTAAATCGAAGTTCTTTATTTACTCAGACTTTTCATTAAAAAAGTTTTTTAGAAGTATTGACTTCATAGTCACTTTCTTCTTTTCATGCTTGCCCTTGGACTAAACTGGCAGGGCAATGCCACATCTCAGTGTAAAGGTCTCCCCAGTAGGAGATGCAGAGCTGTGTGTGTCCTCAATCAACAATCGGGTATGTCTAGTGACGTCAAGCCTGGTAAGAAACAATAAATGACTCAGCATGTTTTTCCAGTATAATTCTTTAGAGAAACACATTTTGATGTTACCAGAATGGGGCTGTTGTTGTTAATGATACATTTTATGATGCACTTTTCTTAGAAAATCTCTACAAAGCATCATAAATAAAAGAAACCAACATTATAGTACAGACTTGGCCAAATGTATTGAGAAGGACACACATTGTTTTTCACAACGTTTGCTGCCTCAGTTTTTATGTTGCCAATTTGCATATACTCCAGAATGTTATGAAGAGTGATTAGATGAATTGCAAAGTCTTTCTATTCCATGAAAATGATCTTAATCCCCAAAAAAATTTCCGCTGCATTTTAGCCCTGCTAGGAAAAAAACCTGGTGAGATCATTTCAGTAATCTTCTTGTTAACACAAGTGATCGTTGATGAGCACAATGCTGGAGATCATTCGGTCATGCTAATTTAGAGTAGCAGACTGGAAAATGGAGACTAAGACTTCATTGATCTTCCTCTGTTAACCATGGTTACCTGCACCATATGCAGTCATGATAAAATTGCATTGCATAACTTCACAGGCAAGATGTTGCTGCTACTAAGATTGCACCTAAATCAACCATTTATCAGATCAAGAACTTCAAGGAGAGAGGTTCAGTTGTTGAAGAAGGCTTCAGGGCACCCAAGAAAGTCCAGCAAGTGCCAGGACCGTCTCCTGAAGATGATTTCAGCTGCGGGATCAGGTGCCACCAGTGCAGAGCTTGCTCAGGAATGGCAACAGGCAGGTGTAAGTGCATCGGTACACACACTGAGGCAAAGACTTTCGGAGGATGGCCTGGTGTGAAGAAGGGCAGCAAAGAAGCCACTTCTTGAAAATATCAGGCACAGTCTGATGTTCTGCAAAAAGAACAGGGATTGAACTGCTGAGGACTGGGGTAAAGTCATTTTCTCTGATGAAGCCCCTTTTCCGATTGTTTGGGGCATCTGGAAAAATAATTGTCTGGAGAAAAAAGCTACAATCAGTCCCGTCTCATGCCAACAGTAAAGGATCCTGAGACCATTCATTTGTGGGGCTGCTTCTCACCCAAAGGAGTGGGCTCACCCACAATTTTGCCTAAAAACACATCCATAAATAAAGAATGGGACCAAAACATCTTCTGACAGCAGCTTCTTCCAACCATGCAAGAACAGTTTAGTAACGAACAATGCCTTTCCCCACATGATTGAGCACTGTGCCATAAGACCAAAGTGATAACGAAGTGACTTAGGGAACAAAACATTGAAATTTTGGGTCCATAGTCAGAAAACTCCCCAGACTCTCATATCCTGACAAACTCCAAGCATTGGGAAGAATGAAAGGGTTGCCATCAGTCAGGATTTGTTCCAGAAATTGATTGACCGCATGCCAGGGCAAATTGCAGAGGTCTTGAAAAAAGAGGCTGCAAATATTGACTGTTTGCATAAACTTGATGTTAATGTCAATAAAAGCCTTTGAAATTTATGGAATGCTTCTAATTATACTTCAATACATCACCGAAACAACTGACAAAAAGCTAAAAACACTGAAGTAACAAACTGTGAAAATCAGTATTTGTGTGATTCTCAAAACTTTGTCCAGGACTGTATATTACTGTGCTATACTGGCCACAAAGCCCAACCATTTTGGGAAATTCACATACTTTTTGTAATGTATTAATCAGTGTGATATGAATAAATGTTCTATCTCTACAGCAAAATGCCTTATGTCATTAAGTGATTGTCTGTTGATTGTCCTTAAAGACTTTAACAACAGCGAGGCCTGGTTTGATGCAGAGGAAGAGCTTGTATCTGCCACTCAGGATTGTAAGAACGCGAAACAAATGAGTGTGTGTGATGAAGAGGCCACAAACATGGAACAAGGTATAAACATAAAACTAGATTTATTTGTTACTTTTTCATGTTCCTTTTTGTTCTGAATTCTACATTACCATATTCTGAAGGATTTCATTTGCATTTTGTTCTAGGAGACAGGAATGGAAATGCAGACCACAGTCACATGTTGTGTGTCACAAACCTACCAAGTAATATCACTGAGGTGTGGTGCTGTTAGTAATTCATATGGTTATTAATATTTAAAGGTGATGTTTGTCAAAGTTTGTAGACACCTGCTTATCTAACATTAAAGTACATAAAGGTGTCTAGGTTCTTCTGTACATTTTTGTGGATTATTACATTTTATATACAGTTCTGATCAAAACATTAAGACAAAACATTTTTGAGCAGCAATTTATTGACAACAATGCTTAAACTGAAACAGGCTGTTTTACAGCTGATCAAAAGTTTAGGACCACACCTCCAAAAACCCCCATAAACCCCCAAAACAGAAATGAAGTTCCAAACATGAACTCAGTAATGAGTAGCTCCACCGTTATTGTTGATCACTTCAGGCTTGGTGCAAACATTTCCATGAGGTGATCCATTATTCTCATCAGAGAATAAAACGTTCTTCCACCTTTTGATGTCCCGTTTTTGGTTTCCAAAGTCCAAACGTCCAGTTCTGTGGAGTTCAAGGAGAAGAGGCCTTTGAAGACGTTTTTTGTTTTTTAAGCCATTCAGTCTCACATGCCGTCTGATGGTTATGGGGCTGCATCGGCACCAGTAACAGCCTTAATTTGAGTCAAGGATCGTCCAGTGTCTTGACAAACAGCCAATTGGATCCTCCGGCTCAGAGCTGGTGAAATGTTTTGTGGTTTTCCACCTTTTTGTTCCATAACCCTCAGGATCATTTTAAGAAATTCCAAATGACTGTTTTACTGCATCCCACATGGCACTGTGAGAGACCTGCTAATCCAGTTCAACAACCCAACCATGTTCAAAAAGAGAGTTTATTTGCAGTGTGACTACCTGACAGAAAATGTTTTTGTCTCACTCCCATTTCTTCTTGTAGAATGTTGAAGCTCTACTTGAACCTTGTTAAGATCCAACCATGCAACATATGAATTTTTTTTGCCATTTGTCAAGTGGTCTTAAATGTTTGATTGGGATGGTATCAGTGTAGTTAATAAGCATGGACTCCAGAGGGCAGTAACACTTACCAAATCATTTGCTTATTGTAGCGTGATTTGCTGCTTTGGTTTGAGGGGTATCATGCCAGTAAAGTGAACCTCACTTTCAACAGCAAAAACAGGTAAATCTCTCTCTCTCTCTCTCTCTCTCTCTCTCTCTCTCTCTCTCTCTCTCTCTCTCTCTCTCTCTCTCTCTCTCTCATATTTATAGATGATGTCTCAAGTCATATAATAGTCATTCATTCTGCACAGTATCCTCTTTTTGTATATTCTTTACACATTTTAGCATTTGCTGTGGTTTTAGACTTACGATTACGATTCTTACGATTCTTTTCTTAGGGTTGCCATAGTGTTTGTGAAAAGTTCCACCGATGCAGAGGCTGCAGTACGGGAGGTGAATGGACGATCCAGTCAAGGCCACTCTATCCATGTGGAACACATCCATAGATTTCCAGCAGGTGATCAAAACCCCATCAAAGCTTCATGTGCTGAACGCTCTTCAGCTGCCTGTAAAACACAGCCTGCAGGGGAGGGGCAGAGCATGCATGATTCGATAAATAAATTGCGCTCCACCACAGTGAGTATAATACAGGCCACATTCTTTCTAAGATAACAAAGTCCAATGATGGTAATTGGTGATGCAAGTCACATTGTTGTTCACATCTTCACATACTAGTCACTCTGCTGCAGTTTGGACAACATACAGCATAAGCCGTCAGCATCTGGTACCTATGTTCCACAGCACTATGCCACCATGGGCAGTTTTGACACCATCATTGCCCGCTTGTCAGAGCGCCACCCTGAGGTGAGTCGAGAGACGATTATTGGTGCATTGTTACAGGTACGAGCTCAGCACCAGGGCTTCCTCAGCGGCCTGTCACTGAGAGTTATAACGGACATGGCCTCTGACCTCCTGACTCTGCAGTCACCAGCAAACTGAGTTATGAAAAGTTCACATTTTCGTTGTGTTGAAAATCTGCAACATATATATATTTTTTATTTTAATTAAAACCATTGTCACGTTGTTGGTTTGTGGCATTTTGTTTCTTCTCCATTTTGACCTTTGAATAGTTAAGTGGAATTTTCTTGAGAAAAAGATGACAGTCTAGTTTTGTGTTTAAAACGTATGTGAACTAGGGCTTGGAGAAGTTAAATAAACACTCAATTGTATTTGCTTATTTGTTTAGTTTGTTTTTTAGTAATTTGATAGTTGCACAACCAAGAGCATCCAGGGATTGGTACTGTTTTTGTTTTGAAGTAAAACTGATGTTGTAGCATTATGGTTTTTCTAAGCCATTTTTCTCGTTTTGTGTTGCCATTAAAAAAATTCTGTACTTCATTATGTTGTTTCTTTTTCTTTGCCATTGGAGGTAGTTGCTATAACAACGTTTTACCACAAGGGGGTGCAGTAATGCTTTGTATTTTTCTCTTTTTTTAATGGGTTGTATATTTTGTAACCCGGAGACATTTAAATTCAGTGAATATAAGGAGCAGTAAACTTGCAGGTAGATTCTCCAGATTTTGAGTAAAATCATTAAATTCCCTTTTATTGGTGAGTGCATTCACAGTCACAAGATCTGCTCCAGATGTGAAATGTCACTTGTGGGACAATAAAGGATTGTCTTATCTTAGATCTTTCCTCTGTTTTGTGTTTGTGGGTTGGACCTCAAATGGTACTGCCTGTAAAGTTCACTAGGGGTCACTGGAAGCACAGCAGCTTAGTAAACTCGAGTGGAGAGAAGCGATCAAGCTCTGTTTCACGTAAACTTAGTGTAAGAAGCAAAGAAACTGGGTTTATAGTCTCGTCAGCCAGATACAAAGTTTTACTTTGACGTTTTACCAGGCAGAATTATATCTGGGCCAATCAAGTATATTTTGGTTTCAATTAAACACAAGTTGTCAAGGTAAGCAGTAGAGACGTCAGCAAAGCTGCATATTATGTAAATCTCAGCAATTTTCTGAATTTGTTCTTAATTTTCATCGACCGCCGGTGGACAGCAGAGGGCGCCCTACCATCAAAAAGCGTGTGTTGGGCGCAATGACCCAGACTGAAGACGAAGATCCTGCAATCTGCAATCTCCTGTAGAAATGTAGATGATATGAACTGCTTTATGCAGAAATTGTGATTATATAACATTATCTATTGTGTAAACTAATGGGTTCTACCAGGAATTTACTTTGAAATGGATGAAAACATATTTTACATATTTAATTTAAGGTGGAACATTTCTCCCTATACCGAGAATATGCGCGCGCTCATTCACAGAGGTGTGTGTGTTCCCCATCCCAGTGTGAACTTTCACACACAGTAGGTGTGTCCACTGCTTTCGTGTTGGACACGTGGCTGTATTAGTAAAGAGGATCACGTGATTTAAGTCTGTGGAAGAAATATCCTCGGTTTATTGGGTCGATCTTTGTTTTAATACGAGTTAAATTCAGGCCAATAAACAGGCCAAACTTAAGACTAGATTTCTGAAACGAAAACAATACATTTCTAACCATTTATTTTAATATAGATATTTATCTAAAGGGGAGACGTTCTAATTTCACATAAAACTCTCCTGAATTACTTTTCCTTTGTCTCCATTTGTAAAATAAGTCACAGGTGATGCACATCATCCGCTAATGCTAAGCATATTAGGATTGTAGCGGAGTGTGCAAGAAGGAGGCTTGACCAACAGGTGGCGTTCTTGAACACAGCGAGCCGTAGAGTTTTATTGCTTGCTCTTGGATCTGAAAAGAGCTGAGAGAAAATAACGTTCACTCTTTTTTCAGAGATGCCACTTAGCATGAGCATAAACACACCTACAGACTCGAATGGAGGTGGATGGCTGAGCTGCCCTGAGTTATAATCTTTAAGCACCACTCACGAAAACGGCAGCTCCGCCATCCACCTCCCTAAACCTCACAAAAACAACCCAACACTGCTCAAATGATTCCCAACCCATACATAACACAATTCCAATACACAATTGAACATAATAAAACCCTGAACAGCCACACACCCACAGTCATTGTCTGTTATGCAAATCACTGCTCTTTTTACAGATTTACAGATATTAATACCTGTGTATACCGGTATGCAAGTCTTTCTGTTATTGTACAACCGGGTTTATTTACTTAACTTAAAATCATGTAGTAAAATATGCTGCAAAAGAACAATGTGAAGGGACTATTTGTCGTTGTGAACATATTGAATAACACACAACAACAATGTAGCCTCTGTGTTTACCCAGCGCACAGACGTGTGAAGCAGCAGTGGGGACACTACGTGATGCCTGGACTGGGACTTGAACCTATGACCTTCTATGGGCAATGTCCTAACCACTAGGCCACCACTGCCCCATAGGGGTAAGGTAAATTATATATGGTTTTTTGCGCATGTGGCGTCTAAATCCAGTCATTAGAGCTTGGCTGAGCGAGCGGTCAGCAGTAGAAGAAGTGACTTGACGCTGAACATCCGGCTCCCTCTGCTGGACAAAATAAGCACAACAAGAGCGGTCTGTCCACCTGAACATTTCATTTACACTCCCATTAACATCGGAACAGTTCAGCCTCTGGGAAACGAGGACGTCTGGCCACATTAGCCTGTGTTCATATCTCACAGCGGAGTATTTAGGCGTTTGTCGTTTTAACTACGTGCTGTTCAGGCTAAAAGACTGAGTAGATTGGTTGCACAAATTTAAAAAATGGACAGAAATCCCTGAGTGTGTGTGGTTGAATGTGGTTTATA
>JBBIGC010188540.1:1902-14057 GCA_037576955.1 Lepidarchus adonis | reverse complement strand
GGATCCCTCCGGAAGAGCTGGACGAAGTGGCCGGGGAGAGGGAAGTCTTGGTATCTCTGTTGAAGCTGCTGCCCCCGCGACCCGACCTTGGATAAGCGGAAGAAAATGGATGGATTTAGATATGATACAAATGTGATACCTAGTATCAGTATTGGCCAGAGATTTTATTATGTATTTTGTATAAGGTTGAAATGGGGAAAAACACAGAGTTCTTAATTAATAACATGGTCTTTAGTAAACTGTAGACAGGCAGCAATGATCTTTTTGTGCAGCAGCACTTTTCTCTTTGTGACTGCACAAAGTTCAGTTATTTTATTTTTATAAACATATAAACATTACCATCAACCATTATCTTTAGTACCTTAGAAGTTACCTTGGGTTTCTTTGAGATCATGCAAGCTAGTTGAATTTCTTGCTGTTGGAGTGGCCTTGATGGTCATTTATGACTTTCTGAAAGACTAAAACAAATTTCTAGACTAAACTATGTGACTGTAAACTGAAGGAATCCCATTTATTTTTAAAATATCATTTTGTAATTTTTTCCAGACTGATTAGCATCAACAACTTTGCTCATGCCATGATACACTGACTTATTCATATCTGATTGTCATCCCATTAACTGAAAACACCTAACTCTAATTTCACCTTAATATTCAATGCGTATCCCAGAGATTCACCAACTTTTGCCTCTCATAGATATGTTATAATCAATGAGAATCATTTTCTCAATTAAAAGAATAATAGTTTTGTCTAAAATGTAGGTCCTCTATGTACTTAAACGACAAAAAAAATCAGATGATGTCCTTTTCTCTGGTTTGGATGTAAGCATTCGTCTGCCAGGTACATGCTAACATCCAAATCTCCAGACAGAATGCGAGAATGACAAGGTAGGTCACATAACCTACAGTGTATTGTATTCACTCACCCTCAAATTCAAATTCAGGTGTCCCAATCACTTCCTTGAAGTGTAAAACTTCAAGCACCTAGACAGCAGAGGCTTCTACAAACATTTGTGAATGAGTCGCTCTCAGGAGCTCAGTGACTCCAGCCTGGTACCATGATATGAGCCACCTGTACAACAAGTCCAGTTGTGAAATTTTCTCATTAACTAAATATTCCACAGTCGACTGTCAGTGGTTTTATAACAAAGTGGAAGTGATTGGGAACAACAGCAACTCAGCCACAAAGTGTTCGGCCTCATAAAATGAGAGAGCAGGGTCAGCAGATGCTGAGTCACATGCGCAAAGGTAAACTTTTTGCAGAGTCGATCACTACAGACCTCCAAACTTCATGTGGCCTTCAGATCAGCTCAAGAACAGTGTGTAAAGAGCTTCTTGGAATGGGCTTCTATGGCTGAGCAGCTGCATCCAAGCCATACATCACCAAGTGTAATGCAAAGCGTTGGATGCAGTGGTGTAAAGTGCCACTACTGGACTCTAGAGCAGTGGAAGCGTGCTATCTGGATTGATAAATCACGCTTCTCCATTTGGCAATCTGATGGACGAGTCTGGGTTTGGTGGTTGCCAGGAGAACAGTACTTGTCTGACTGCATTGTCACAACTGTAAAGTTTGGTGGAGGGGGGATCATGATGTGGGGTTTTTTTAGGAGCTGGGCTTGGCCCATTAGTTCCAGTGAAAAAAACTCTGAATGCTTCAGCACCAAGGAATGTTGGACAATTTCATGCTGCCAATTTTGTGGAAACAAAGCAAGGCCTTCTCATCCAAATCAGTGCCTGGCCTCACAAATGTGCTTTTAGAAGAATGGTTGAAGATTCCCATAATCACACTCCTAAACCTTGTGGAAAACTCACCCAGAAGAGTTGAAGCTGTTATAACTGCAAAGGGTGGGCCGAAGTCATATTACACCAAATGGATTAAGAATCGGTTGTCACGAGTAAAGGCAGATAGTGTAGATAGTGAAGATAGTGTAGATAGTGAAGATAGTGTAGATAGTGTAGATAGTGTAGATAGTGTAGATAGTGTAGATAGTGTATTCTTCTTTAGGAAAAACATTGGCATTTATAAGGGTAGATTTATTGTAAAGTCTGGAGTGTTTTTATGAGTATATATGAGTATATATATCATATGAGTATATGACAACAAAGTGTTTTTTTTGGCCACATTTAAAACAGCCTTTGGAATCTCCAGCCACTGCTAAACTCCTCGGGTAAACCAGCACACATCCACAGAGAGAGAGAGAGAGAGAGAGAGAGAGAGAGAGAGAGAGAGAAATCAGAATAGATTTGTTGGCCCGCAGGATGCTAACTGACTCCTCAGGGAGGAGTGTTTGAATCAGGCCTTGGAGAACATTGGAGAAGTCTGGCTTCTGACTCTCTCGCTCATACTCACATAACAGAGGCCTGCAATCCTGTAAACATACACACACACATATGTGATGAAGGGATGAAGGGATAAAGACTGCTCTTAGTAGTCAGAGCTCACTCAAAGTGAAGTAAATTAACTTGGTCCTAGACTGGCTCTAAACCAAAGAGAACAATGTGACATGACTGAAATGACCGCTTTTATCAACTCAGAATAATTGGACTGTGTGTTGAAAACACCATTTAGACTAGAAACACAGGGTTCCTCAAGTTACGTCAGGGTTCGGTTTTTCTGAATGTGACCTAACTCAAATATTGACTTAAGTCAGACTTAAGTCAGACTTAAGAGGATTTATTGAACAGCACTGTGCTTTATTAACAGCAACAACATAAACGTCTCATTTTACAGTAAAGCGTTTAGGAAACGTTGCTCCGGATAGAAATGCTTTTTTTTAATGCTTTAATATTCACCACAGCAGTAAATGCATTGGAGACACTGACTTGTGGCAAAACCACACTGACGGTGCCTTAGCACAGTGCACTATTAACCCCCCATCTCACCCACCAATCACATGACTCTTATTCAACACTAATTGTGAATAAAACAGAAACATCACAGCGAAAAACAGCGAAACACAGCCCAAACTCCCAGCCTCTCTCTCTCCATCTCTGCAAACACAGAGTGGCACTCGCGGATTACCGTAAAGCATTTAGCAGACTTTCAACTGCATTCTACTACTGTATATGAAAATAAATACGAGCGTTACAATGCAAGTCGAGGACCCCTGTACATGATGGTGTGCAAGGTACATCTTCTGGATGCAATGGGACGCATCATCAGTGTTGTAACCTAGGGTGTGTCAGGGCTTTCAACATCAGACATCCTTGCTCAGACAAGCCAGCTGTGGTAGATCAGACCCCAGCTTGCATCCCAGCAACAACTGGCCACAGTTGGTTGGGGACTATGCAGAGGCAACAGCCTTTACAGCCCACATCTATCCACTCGTAGTGAGTCTTCCACCCTTCTGGCACTTTTCCACTGCTACTTTGCTCATATTCTTTCATTTGCTTCTTCCATTCACTCTTCCCAGGGCACAGTCAGCTGTTTCAGCCTCTGAGGTGATGATTATGTCTGGCCTCTGGAGTGATGCTGTGGCTGAGGGAACTTCAGCTGCTTCCCCAGGTCAGAATGCAGCGGTTAATCAGAGGCTGTATGGAGACCCGACCTTGTCCTGTGCTGTTCACAGGGTTCTTCTCCAGCTTTGTCAAAGGCCAGTTTCCCCTTCTGGTCAAGATGGGGTTTGCTAGAGCTGATGGTGTAGAATATGCTTTCACTGCCTTTAGCACGTGGTTGTGTCGCCAGCTATAGCTACTTAGAAGATGCTGTACAGATCTTTTCCAGAACATAACCAACAAGTTGGGGTCTAACTCTTGCCCCACACATGGAGGTTGGGAGGGTATTGTATACCACCTGGACAAGGAATTGGATTTAATGAAAATTCACCTGTATGATGTTGGTCCAGGTGACTTTGCGCTGTAAACGCAAAATACAATATGGAATCCATACAAGTCATTCGCATGTTTCAGAGAATACGCATGCTTCCCAAACTAGTTACAGTGTAACTAAAAAAAAGGCTCACAAGAAATGGTTCTATCAAAACCGCAGAAAGCAGATGAGAAGTAACAGGTGTGAAATTTTAAATTGTACTTCTTAGCTGATACGGCACCAATTTAATATTACAGTGGGGCAAAAAAGTATTTAGTCAGCCACCAATTGTGCAAGTTCTCCCACTTAAAAAGATGAGAGAGGCCTGTAATTTTCATCATAGCATTACCTCAACTACGAGAGGCAAAATGAGAAACAAAATCCAGAAAATCACATTGTCTGATTTATTTGCAAATTATGGTAGAAAATTAGTATTTGGTCACCTACAAACAAGTTTCTGGCTCTCACAGACCTGTAACTTCTTCTGTAAAAAGCTCTTCTATCCTCCACTCGTCATCTGTATTAATGGCACCTGTTTGAACTCGTTATTAGTATAAAAGACACCTGTCCACAACCTCAAACACTCACACTCCAAACTCCACTATGGCCAAAACCAAAGAGACCTGCCCCAGGCTGGGAAGACTGAATCTGCAATCAACTGTGGGAGCAATTATTAGAAAATGGAAAACATACAAGACCACTGATAATCTCCCTCGATCTGGGGCTCCACGAAAGATGTCACCCCGTGGGGTCAAAATGATCACAAGAACAGTGAGCAAAAATATCAGAACCGCACGGGGGACCTAGTGAATGACCTGCAGAGAACTGGGACCAAAGTAACAAATGCACAGTTTTTGGGGTTTTTTTTAAAGCACAGTTTGGTAGTTTCACAAAACCTGGAAATTAATAGGTTATTTGAACCAGGTGTGTCTGAGCAAGGAATAATCAAACTGGAACCTCCAGGACCGGAGTTCAACACCCCTGTTCTGTAGCAACATGTGTATGTGAACAGTTTCTTGTCTCCTAGTGAAAATATTTTAAAATGCATAAGTGAAAATAACCTGATTATATTAACTGTTGGAGTCTGAAGTGTAATTTTTGCGCATTCTTGCCATGACTAGCTGCATACCTTTGGATTTCTCAGTTAAAGATGTCACCTAGAAATGCCTCTATAAAATGCCAGTATACACCTCTGCTTCAATGAGACCTTCACACACACACACACATATATGCATATCATCCATTTTAGGAGCACAGATGCATAACCATGACATGACAGATGTTAGCTTATGGGTTTTCTTTTTTGCTGAAAATAGCCTGGATGGTCCCATTTGTCTTTGGCATGGAGAATTCATTGCCCATTCAACAAACAAAAAACAGGCCTTAGACACTACAGAAAACACTTTTTCCTCAGAGAGAAGCTTAAATGCAGAAATCTCTGTAAAGAATTGATGTATGTCTGTTTTTGCATAATAGTTTAGGTTGCATTATTGTAAAGTCACCTATGGTCATGAGCTGTGGGTCGTGACCGAAAGAACGAGATTGCAAATACAAGCGGCCAAAATGAGTTTCCTCCGTAGGGTGTCTGAGATCTCCCTTAGAGATAGGGTGAGAAGCTCAGTCATCTGGGAGGGTCTGCGAGTAGAGCCGCTGCTCCTCCGCATCGAGAGAGCCTCATGAGGCAGCTCGGGCATTTAGTTAGGATGCCTCCTGGACGCCTCCCTGGTGAGGTGTTCCAGGCACGTCCCAACAGGAGGAGACCCTGGGGAAGACCCAGGACACGCTGGAGGGACTATGTCTATCGGCTGGCCTGGGAACACCTTGGGATCCCTTCGGAAGAGCTGGAAGAAGAAGGAAGTCTTGGTATCTCTGTTGAAGCTGCTGCCTCAGGTAAAGATGGGATGAAGATAGATGAATGGATAGATGCTCAGTTATCTGAAGGCAATATGTATTTGCAAATTGAGAAGCAGTTTTTCAAGAATTTTCCCTGCATTGTGTTCAGGTATATAGATAATAGATAATCACCACAGTTATGAGCAAATGCCAATTTTGTTGCTGTTTCTTGTTAAATCACATATCAATATTTCTCTCGTAAAATCTGTACTAGTCCAGAGTACATGAGCATCTTCCTGATTATTTTCTTGTTCCTGACCCAGACACTATTGACCAATAAGTGGAGAGATCATTGGAGCAAAGCCAACAAACTACATGTATAAATATTCTCATGTGCGTTTCAAACCAGTAAAAATGTAAAACCTATGGCTTAGCCTAAAACTTGGGATTGCGAGGGGCAAAAAAAAGTGTTTGGTGTAGGGTATATGAAGGCACAAAAAGATCCCAAAGAAGATTTAAGATGTTTAAAAGCTCTGAGGACTTCGTTTCATTTAGTACTATTTAAATTAATACAAAATAATAAATGCCAAAAGTTGGTTTGTGCAGTTACAGAATTAAATACTATTAAAAGTAATTCAAATCATCAAGTTAAATGCCACAGAAAAAAAAACAACTAAACCTGTGGTGGCTGACGGAGAAAGTGTCGCTGTGCTTGACTGGTCTGTCTGCTCTGTCTCCCTGGTACAGCCCCCACCAATGCTTTCACATTCAACCCACAAAATTACTCATTTACATAGGATGAATAATTCATACATAATTACAATGACACAATGAACAAGTGTCTCAGCTCCAATTAACACTGCATTAATCACGGGATATCAACAGTACATTTACTTCGTGAATGGCTCAGAGCTACATAACTAAACCTGGGCTGAAGAAGGGAATGCCACTGCTCTTTTTCTGTGTAAGGATCTATGACGCTTTTGAGTGTTACCTCATGTTTTGACTCGACACCCCCCCAGAAGCATGTGCCAGTGAGTGAACTCAGACTGAAGGAGTGCAGACTGAAGGTCGAGGCAGGAAGGTCTCAGACAGTCTCAATGCACTCAGCTAACATCCTGCATCAGGGTCTGTGAATGTGCTCAGTGAAAAGCCAATGAATTAGCAGCAATTCGATCCTGGCACTTAAAAGCCAATGCACTTTCACTGAGCAAGACAGAGGAGAACAGTCTGATAAACTTTCTCAAGCTTTTAGCATCATCCTTTCAAAACGGACATTTTATATTAGAGGTGGGAAAGTTTTGATTTTAGATACTTTTGAGCACTAAAGTCTTTGTAATGAGCCAAATGCAGAAGCTTTTAAGGCTCCATCTGCAAGCAAACCCAAACATAATTATTATTTTCATAATTTGCAAATAAATTCTTTAAAAATGATGTGATTTTCTGGATTTTTTTTTTCTCATTTTGTCTTGAGGTAAAACTATGATGAAAATGACAGGCCTCGCTCATCTTTTTAAGTGGGAGAACTTGCCCCACTGTATATAAGAGCATTGCAGCATAATGCACCACACCACTGCTGCCTGGCAACTTTTTTTAAACAGATGTTACCATAAAATATGTGAAACAAAAAAGCAAAAAAGTAGCCGAATTATATAAAATAGCTAAGGGTTATTTTTAATGATGATTCTCTCTTATGAACTTGCTCACTGAACACTATCAGAGAGAGAGAGAGAGAGAGAGAGAGAGAGAGAAAGAGAGAGAGAGAGAGATTTATAGATATATTTATATTATTTATACTTTCATCTCAGTACCTCACCTCATATACCTTAATACTTGAAAGTTAAACTTATTTCATTTTGTACTTCACCTCATCTACCTCACTTCACTGAGCTATTATTCTGCTGCTGGTGCCTGAGAGCTACCAAACACATTTTTGTCCTCTGATGACAATAAAGAATCTTTATTCCTCTCTCTAGTTAGAAGCTGTGTGATGGTACATTCTCTATCATCATCTTCTCTGTTGCTTATCCCCATGTTCTTACACACATAAGCAGGACACTAGGACACCTCATCAGGGTCTGCAGACAGCTGACTTCATCCAAAAGCCTGTGTGCAGTTCTACTGCCAGGCTACCCGTCTCAGCATGGATCAATGCAGAGTAATCCTCCCAGGCCTGTTCCTGGCATTGGCACTTCCACAGTGACATCCAGAGGGCAGGGGAATTCTCACTGAAATAGAAACCGAGGGCCCGATGTACTAAGCCTTCTGCGTCAGCCTCAGGCGCAAATTGGACACACGCTTTCTGTGTGTTATGTACTAAAGCTTAAACGGCAGCTTATGAGCCATGTGCTCAATAACATAAAATAAAAAGGCCTGAGGCACATGGGAGGGTCAAAGGAAAAGTGGTAGAAGAGGTTATACATTAGACTGATTACATATCCAAATATGGAGAACAAGGATAGAACCATGGAACTAAGATCATAGATTTGACCTTTTTACCTATTTAATCTATATGTTGTTGTAGCTAATTCACTCAATTGGACATTTATGTCAGTATAGGGTTAATTGACTGTGGAATTAACCTGTAATATTAAAGGGCTTGTATTATGATAAATGTAATCAATACTTAATTAAAAGCACAATTTTATAATTGTATAAGTGGACCTTCAAAAAGATCAACATTATATTCAGTCACGCACATACATGCAGCCTGTTTTGAGGTTTTTATTTCATACACTACATATGCAAGTGAAACTGTTTGAAAATGTAGACAGTGGGAACTAGAACCTTTCTGAAGAAAGTGAGAAAAATCCATTTGAACAGCCCTCCAACTTGTATGATGATAAGAATCCTTACTATTGTAAAGAAAATTCAATAAACTTCAGTCCAGCAGATCAGAAACAGGCTTCATTTGGAAGGTATGTCCACTATGAAAACTTCATTAAGAGAAATACAGAGGCTATACTGCCAGAAACAAACCACTAGTCCAAATCCAAAACAGGATTATAGTTTGTGAAAAAGTACTTAAAAGAGCCTTCAGAATTCTGGAAAAAGGTAATATGGATAGACTTGACCAAAATTAATTTGCATCAGAGTGATGGCGAGAGGGAAGTGTGAAGATAAAAGGAATTGCCCAAGATCCAAGGCATAGCAACTGTTAAACATGGTGGTGGAGGTGTTATGGCTTAGCCATGTATGGCAGCCACAGGTACTGGAACACTTATCTTCATTGAGGATAAAACAAACTGAATGTTTGAATGTAAATCCCTAGAAAATCTCAAATTTGGATTGATGTTTGCAGCTTCATACACTGACACTGAGATCTTGGTTCCTATAATAGTTTCTTCCTTCAGTTTCTCCCTACCTCTGTTGCCCTTGGCTTGCTCATTAGATTTAGTAAATTATTTATTACAACATCTGTGGCAAAACCGCTCTAAATAAACAAAATTTACTTGAATTTAACTTGGAGAGTTTGAGTTTCTCAATAAATCCAACACCAGTTTGTGATGTAATTTAAACAAAAATTAACAGCACATTTTAAACACATTTAAATAAATTATTTATACAATAAAATGATTTTGATCAGGATTTTAATTATGAAGAAAGCTATAAGAACTAGCCCATTCACTTTCAAAATAAATGAAATATTAACCAAACAATTTAAGTTGGATGAACACTTTTAGCTGATAGCTATTATATTTTGAGTTCCCAGATGTCATGTACACAGCATTAAGTCAAACCTCCTTCACACAAGCCAGTGAGTGTTGACTGAACCCCATTGTAGATCATTTTGCCTGCTGCGAGTTAGTGAGCCATAAATTATTACTAATATCCTAAACATCTCCATTATTAAATGTTATTCTGATACACATTCAAAATGTTTGTTTTTTATTTAAATAATAAACTGCTTTATTTCAGTTAAATTTAAAAAAATAAACTATTTTCTTCAAATATTTAAATACACAAACCAAAAAAAAACTAACAAAGAATGAGCTCTTCTTCCTTCTCCATCGCCAGTAATAGTTTAGATTTTGTTTGTGAGAAGTGTTAGTTAGTCTTATCGCTGATGGATAAGGTCTTAGTCACTTACTCTCTTCCACCCAAAACAAACTCCACCCCTCTTCCGCCCATGCTGTCAACATGTTTTCCGTCTCCATCAGAAACACACCTCATCCCGTAACAACGTCAATCATAACCCACAGGGTGAAGCAGTGTGAGCGATGGAAACGGTCATTTGATTTAACATTCAACAAAACACAAAAGAACATTTAAGCGAAGAAGCTGCATTTTGTACTTTAAATACCATCACCATTCAGTCTATGAGGCGAATAATAGCCCGTCTCCATTAAACACCCACCTCTATTAAACACCTGCCTCCATTAAACGCAGAGGCGTCCAAATAATTCTTTAAATAAACGCCCTATACGCTGCTATTGGAAGTACGGTACTGTAGGTCTGGACAAAAATGCACTCAAGGCTCAAGGTTTAGATCTACAGTACAACACATCCTGCACATGCTAGTGGTTACTGAGGGTATTAATGGATGAACTTCTGGAGCAGCAGACGTAGCTGCTAACCTGTTTACCATGCTGCTGTTGTGATCCATTTTTCATGAGAGATTAAGATTAAGTGGAGGGTGAAACTATGATGTTCCAAGCAACTGCACACCAGCGCCTGCCTGGCAGCTTTTCAAACAGATGTTCGATGTGGATTGACCACTTCAATCTCATTTTAGAAATCATTTTTGAAATGAAACAGTGACCTTCGTCAGAACATTGCTGCAGCATTGTTTCATGGTGTTTGTTAATCACCACAGTATGGGGGTAGACGTACAGGTCCTACCTTTAAACAGAAAGGCTCTGCTCTCGTTGTGGAAACCCCGGATTTGAGAAACTCCTGCATAAGACTCTTCAATATTCAGCTCATCGAAGATGTCAATACGAAGAGCAGGGTCAATCCCAAAACCTACTGAAAAAAAGATACATTAATGTCGACCTAAAACCTGATTTTTTTAAAAAGAAAGTCAACACTTAACTTGAAAGCTAACATTCCATAAAATGAAAAGCAGACTCAAAACTAAATACCAACACTGGACAAATGAACAGGAAATTCAACACTAAAGCCAAACACTGTAAAAATGGGAAGCAAAGTCAACACTAAAACCCAACACTACAAATGAAATGCAGTTATCACTAAAACCCAACACTGTAATAGTAAAAAGCAGAGTCAACACTGAAAGCCTGTATACTGAATACTGTAACTCAACAATCGACCAATGTAAAACAGTCAACATTCAAATACAAAACCATACAAATTAAAATACTAAACTCAACATTGTAAAAATGAAGGCACAGAGTCAACACTATAACTTAACATTATAAAAATTAAAACACAGTAAATACTAACTCAACATTATAAAAATGAAAACAGTGTCAACACTATAACACAACATTGTAAAAATGAAAACAGTGTCAACACTATAACACAACATTGTAAAAATGAAAACACAGTATCAGTCAACACTATAACTCAACATTGTAAAAATGAAAACAGAGTCAACACTAAAATCAACATACTAAACATAAAAACAGTCAACACTATAACTAAACATTGTAAAAATGAAAACAGAGTCAACACTAAAATCAACATACTAAACATAAAAACAGTCAACACTATAACTAAACATTGTAAAAATGAAGACAGAGTCAACACTAAAATCAACATACTAAACATAAAAAGTCAACACTATAACTCAACATTGAAAAAATGAATACACAGAGTCAACACTAAAACTCAACATTGTACAAATGAAAACAGAGTCAATGCTATAACTCAACATTGTAAACATAAAAACATAGTGAACACTATACCTCAACATTGAAAAAATGAAGACAGTGTCAACACTACTCTGTTTTCACCTTTGCAATGTTGAGTTATAAACACTGAAACCTGAAACTGAACAAATAAAAAGCAGAATTAACACTAAAACTTAAAATTATAAAAACAACAAGCAAAATCAACACTGAAAGCCAATAAAGTAAAAATGACAGTCAACACTAACACGCAACACTGGACCAATGAAAAACAGAGTCAACATTCAAATACAAAATGGTTAGAGAAGTGGGTTTGTGACTGAAGGGTCCCAGGTTTGATTCTCGTGACCAGACAGAAGCTGAAGTGCCCTTGAACAAGGCACCTAACCCCCAATGGTTCACCATGTACGTCGCTCTGGATAAGTCAATGCTATAACTCAACATTGTAAACATAAAAACATAGTGAACACTATAACTCAACATTGAAAAAATGAAGACAGTGTCAACAATATAACTCAACATTGAAAAAATGAAGACAGTGTCAACACTATAACTCAACACTGTAAAAATGAAGACAGAGTCAACACTATAACTCAACACTGTAAAAATGAAGACAGTGTTGACACTATAACTCAACATTGTAAACATAAAAACATAGTGAACACTATAACTCAACATTGAAAAAATGAAGACAGTGTCAAC
>JBBIGC010188445.1:0-14064 GCA_037576955.1 Lepidarchus adonis | reverse complement strand
TGTGTGTGTGTGTGTGTGTGTGTGTGTGTGTGTGTGTGTGTGTGTGTGTGTGTGTGTGTGTGTGTGTGTGATTAAAAGTACCACAATACAAGTCAAGTCAAGTCAAGTCAAGTCAAGTCAAGGCTTTTATTGTCATTTCAACCATATACAGTTTGCACAATACATAGCAAAATGAAACCATTTTCCTCCAGAACCACTGTGCTACATAAAAACATAAACACCATGTGCAATCATGTGCAAACATTGCTGTACAGTGCAAAGACAAACATTTGTGTAAGACAAAGACTGTAAAACACAAACCAGTACAAAGGCAAACTCTGTATCTCTGACCAGTACACAGTTAACCATCTACCTGGTGCAAGTAACAGGTTGTGCAAATAATATTTCAAATTCAGCAGATTTAAACATGAAATAGGGGGAAGGGGAGAACAGCAGCGTAATGCTGAGTTAAGTCATGAATACAAGATAAAGATAAGGGCTAGTTAAGCTGGGAGGAGTCATCTGGCCCCACCCCCAAACTGAAGTTGTACTCTGAATGTGAACCAAGGTTCCATTGATCTAGTGTGAATGTGATCTAATATTTATTCGAAAATGTTCCCATTCATAATGAACCAAGTTCCCACCCCCAGGGCCTCGAATTAAGGGTGTGGCTTGATGGGACGAGTCATTTAGCCCTACCCCACCCCCAACCTGGACCTGTAAACTGAATGTGAACCAAGGCCTCTTTCAATGGCTCTAATCCGGAGCGGAGTTTAATGGGAGGGGTCACTTGACCCCATCCACAATTTGAATGTTTAACCTGCACTTGAATCTGAATCTGCATCAAGTTCCTATTCATCTAGCGTGATTGTGAACCAAGTTCATATTCAATCTGAACCAAGTTCCCATCTCCCCCCAAAGTTGATGGACGGAGTCATCTGGCCCCACCCCCAATCTGAACCGAGTTTTAATTACATATCATGAATGTGAACCAAGATCCTATTAATCTAAGGTTCAATCTTAACAGAGTTTCACTGATGTAACACGTCTGGTAATGGATGGGGCTTAATGGGAGTTGTCATGTGACCCACACCGTCATAACCATCTAAGGTTAAGTTTAAGTCGTCTAGGGTTAAGTCTTACCCAGGTTCCATTGATGTAACACCTCCAGGGTAGGGCTTAGTATGAGGAGTCACCTTGGCCCCATCCCCACATCCTAACCTCCTATAAACTGAATGTGAACCAGGTCCCTATTCATCTAGCAGGAATGTGAACCAAGGCTCCGTCCACAATGATAGATGAAAGGGCAGGCCCCGCCCACACTCTGATCTGGACTTTAAATTTGAATGTGAACTAAGTTTCCTATTCATCTAGCTTGAATGTAAACCACTTTCCTGTTGGACTAGCGGGATTGCGAATCAAGGTTTAAGTCATCTAAGGTTAAGTCTAGTTATAGGTGGGATGTAGTGGGAGGAGTCACATGCCCAGGTCAAATTTATCCAAGGCCTCTTTCAATCTAATTCAATTCTATGACCCCAGGGCCAGTTGAGTGTGATGCTTATTGGGAGGAGTCATGTGACAGATGTCCAGAAGTCATTGACACCCTCCACAAGGAGTATTGCTGCCACTTTAACCCTTGTAGCATTGGTTCCTTTTAACCTAGAATGATGAAATTTGGTATTTGGGTGTTTTAGACTATGCACACGAAGATGCCCCTGTCCATTTTCCTCAATCTGATTCCTGGGTGGAGTTCGGAGGGGGAAAGTGATGGGGATACACTGATCTATTAGAGGATCATGCAATATCAGTTTCAGACATTTACTTCTTAAAGTTTTGTTGCAGTGAACTTTATAATTTGAAAACCAGGCCTGCCAAACTGCTAAGTTCACTAAATGTTGAATGTAATGGGGTGTTACTTTGGATTTTTGAAGTGCATCAATCAGATTTATAATCAGACATATTGGAGGACAGTGTAATATCAAACTCAGACCTCTAGTTATTGTAGTTATGTAATGTTTTTTATTTGAAAATGATGCCTGCTGCGAATGCTGCATGGGTAAATTCACATATCAAAGGGTTTACTCTTGACAAGTATAAGTATAAGCTTCACCAAACTGTAGATGTGTAGTCAAGTCTATGAGAGGATGGTGTGATATCATTTTCAGACCCCTGGCTAATTGTACATGAGTACATGACCCTCAAGGACTGAAAACGTTCAGTCTTTTTCGAATGGCTCCCACACGATGGCAGTAGTGTAGCACTTTTCCCAGTTCTGATCGGATGTCTGTTGGAGTTTTGCCGTTTCTGATTGGAATACCTTCTTATAATGATCTCCGATCTGTGAGTTCAGGTTTTTGCATGTTTTGGTCGGTAGGTGCTGCCCTCTTGTGGTCATCATATTGAACTGTATCTGCATAACATGAAACCTGATTTCTCTGTGAATGGCAATCCTGTGATGGGTTGTATAGGGAAGACAATGCTTTATGTTGGAACCGGTACAAGAAGAGGCCACCTAAACATTTGAAACTCGTAAAATAACCCCTAGAATAGCGCCCCCTAGGTTTAGATCTTTAGTGAACATTTTCTTTAAGGATTGGGCCTGCTGCTAATGCTACATGACATTTACACATGAAAGGGCTAACAAGTATAACAAGTATAAATGTTAGCTTCACCAAACTTTCACCAAAAGATTTTGTAACATGGATCTGTAGCCTGAACCAAAACCTATGCATGGATTCATCACCAGAGGGCGACTCACCTCTTATGAGCAGTTACACATTGAAACGTGAATTTGCAACATGTTCAATCTCAATGGGAAGTGCTTCACCTGAATGGGGGGTCACCGGAATAGTGCCATCTAGTCTCTAAAATCCTAGGGTTAGGGCCTGAGTTGGAATTAGAATTAGAGTTAGGTTTAGATCTATGGTTAAGGTTAGAGTTAGCATTAGCGTTGAGTTTAGGGTAAGGATTATAGGGTTAAGGGTGGGGTTTTGCTAGGGTTAAGATTAAGATTAGGGCTAGGTTTAGGGTTAAACTTAGGCTTAGTGTTACAGTTTAGGAGTAGGGCTAGGTTATGGTAGCATTTTTAGCAAAACTGGACAGCACAAGTTGCTAAAAGAGAAAAGAAGCCTGTGGGCTATATAAACACAGTTAATTTAATAAAAATCAGTTGGATGATAAAGAAACTTATCTAAAACATACAATCAAATCCTGTTACCTTGCCCCTATTTGTCTGGGCCCTTCATTTGGCAAGAGGTGGGTCTTTGTTAAGATATTGCCGTGATAGATGCTTTATTGAACAGTCGGCAACATACATGAATGAGTAGCATGCATATAGCTAACACCAGTCTCTCTCATGGCAGTCCTGTATTATCATTAAATAGGCGTTCAACTGCTATCTACTACTGTATATGACAGAAAAAAGAAAAAAAAACGAGAGCGAGCGATGTAATCACGAATAGCCGTATGTCCCCACCAACAGCAGCAGCAGCTGCCAACTTAGCACGACTGACCACGTTCTAGGCTACAGTGCTAACATAGACCCAAGTTTGGCAAGCTATAGGGGGAGAAATGCACACAACTGACAATTTGCACGTTGTGGCAAGGGGTGAGGTTGGCGGCTTAACGAGGTAAATAGCATGGAAAGAAAAATGGAGCCTTTCATAATGAGTTTGGCAAGATAATGGTGGTGAGCTAATGGGGGATAACTGTACATCAAACAAGTTTCATTAATAAAAAATTTAAAAAGTGTCAAACAAAGCTTATGTCAGAGTGATAGATTATATACCTTTTATGTACTATCTGGTATGTATTCTGGATTATTTACTATCTGGTATGTATTCTGGATTATTTACTATCTGGTATGCATTCTTGGTTATTTACTATCTGGTGTGTATTCTGGATGAACTGCTTTTAGCAAAAGAACAGTACTTTTTTATTTCTCTTTGTTTACACTGGTGTGAACCTTTTGTTTTTCCATCCATATTCAAGAAAGCCCCGCCTCCTGCATTAGGATTGGCTTGTAGTGGCCAATGGCAGACTGTTTAGGTCTAGCCCGGAAACGCAAGAGAGAGATTACTAACCAATCGTAGTTGAGGTGGGTGTGGCAATTTGGCGCTAAAGCGTGGAGGGGAAGCAAACCTAACGGCTGCGGGAGAAGAGAGAGCTCCTCAGCCTGTCTTTCAAGGCGCTCACGGAGATGAGAGTAAAGGCAGGGAACGACGCGGGAGTCCCGTGTACAACAGAGGAGGAGCTGCTCCAGAATCTAACCATAAGGCCCGAGGACGTGCTCGGCCTGCAGAACATCACTGAGAGTAAGTGGAGCTTGACGCGAAAGAAAACAGCGAATCTGTGACAACAGTGTTGTGGAGTTGGAACTGTCCTGTTGCTGCTGCTTGTTTCACTTGCGTTTATCAAACTGCTCTTTCGCCATTCCACATAAAACCATTTGGTAGCAGTTGGCACTTGTTCAAAAAATGTTAGAAAAAATCAACAGTTCCCAGGGGCACATAATATATATTCAGTATGTTTTTACAGAAATGAAAAGAGCATAAAGAAAACTGATGTAAAAATGTACAATAAAATAATAATAATAATAATAATAATAATAATAATAATAATAATAATAATAAAGTATTAATATAGCCTAAACATATTGCAATTTTTTTTCATATCTGTGACAACACTCTTCGTTGTGGAACTGTACTGTTGCTGCTGCTGCTGCTGCTGCTGCTTATTTCACTTTGTTTATCAAGCAGCACTTTCGCCACCCCACATAAAACCATTTGGTAGCAGTTGGCACTTTGCTACAGACAGTGATGATATTTCCCAAAGCGTTTATTAAATAGGCCATTTTTTGCAGACATTTCCTGTTAGCATTGTAAGCTATTCTGGCAGACTTTCTCAGATGTGTCGAAACAACATTGTTGAATAAGGACCAATGTATTAGTTTTCTGCTAGGTGTGGACAATATGAGGACAAAGAGGAAAAAAATATATTACTACGATTAATGTATCACATCATTTGATGAACTGATGAAACTTAAAACATTCTGCAATGTTTCAATGAAGTCACAAGTCATAATTGAAAATTGTATTTTTAAAGGACAAATACAACAGTGTAGTCATAAGTAAAAGCAATTTCTCAGCACAAAACTCTAAATGAGAAATAGTGAAAACAACAACATGAATTTCACATCAACACATCTGATTGTGCACTATTTTGGTTCGTGCATTGATACAGATAGATTACTTCAAAAACTGTGTGTCATGCAGTTATTTTAAGTACTGGTGATCTTGTCAATCTACTGTGACATGTGACATGATATTTATCACCAGAACAGTCGATTAATGTCCTACTGCCTACCCCTGTTATCTGCAGTGTTCATTACATTTTGTATAGGTGATTAACACTGATTTTAGCTAAGGAAACTGTGGATCTAATCCGCTCCCTGTCAGTTGAGTAGCTTCACCAACAGGTGGTCACAGTCAGAACTTTGAGAGCCTCTTAAAAGATCTGCATTGGATCAGTCATATACACAGCTGGGTAAGTTGTAGGGCACTTGCCAGGCTACCTAAAATATGAGAAATTATGATCATAGTTTTTGAGACCTACTTATGAGCCTGTGTTACACAGACAAATGGCATAAAAACATTTTTTAAATAGGAATAGGATCTTGCCTAAGCCATGACTATGTCCACATGTGGCACAGCATTTGGCAGCACTGGTGGTTTAACATGGGTTATGTTGACCTAGCTTCCTTCATTGTTTACTCTTTTTAAATGTTTAATATTTTTGTTATTTTATACAATTAAAACCATTCCCCTGTTTTTCCAGTTAATCCCAGGTTAAGAAACTCCAGTTAGGACTGGTTGGCTGGTACAGTAGTGTGAAGAAATAAATACATCCCATGAAAATTGATATATTTGAATAAGCACAAGAGGTGATCCCTACGGACAGAGGTGATTTACTTGAACAATACAAAAAAGGAGTTACCTTGTTCAATATTTATTTTCAACATGACTTAAATGTGTAAGACTTTAAGGGTGTAATTTTAGTTTTGATTTTAGTAAAATTTAAGTTTTTTGTGTATTTAAATTACGACAATGACCAAAAATGTTTGTGTAATTCTTGGAGTATAAACACCTTTATCTGCAGTACTGCATCAATGTGAGTAAAGATTTTATTGTTGAAAAAAAATCTACAGTTTCCAGGTGCACATAATATATATTCCATATGCTTTACAGACATGAAAAGAGCATAAACAAAATAGATGTAAAATTTTACAAGAAATAGAAAATGTAAAATAAATTCAGATATAATATATATAATTAATTTTTTATTTTTTTATGTGAAAAATATTAATATAGCGTGTCCTTGATTTACGTTGGGGTTCTGTTCCTCCGAACACGATGTAACCTGAATTTCAATGGCAGAACTCCTGCATGTAATAATTGAACTTTATTGAACAGCACTGTGCTTTATTAACACCCGGCAAGATGTATAAACAAGCAGTATGCATTTAGCTAACACCAATCTCCTGTGGTCGTCTCATTTTACAGTAAAGCATTTAGAAACATTGTTCCAGATAGAAACGCTATTTTTAATGGTTTGTACATACTAAGTGAATGAAAGCAAGTATCACCACAGCAGTAAACGCATTGCAGACACTGATGGAGTTTTAGCACAGTGCACTATTAACCCCCATCTCACCCACCAATCCACATGAACTCTTATTCAACCCTAACAGTGATAAAAAAAACAACAACATCACAGCGATAACAGCTCTTACATGGAAGACACTCATCACAGCACCCTCTCTCTCCCCATCTCTGTGCACTAAAGGTGGGCCAAAATATCAGTGTGGCGATATATCTGTGTGTTTGCTCATGTGATGCAATAATCGATACGCCGATGGCAATATTGATATTTAAATTAATAAATATTCACCTCCAATTTGACTCACCAGTATGGCTGCTTCCTCTCTCCTATGAGTGGTGCTGCTTGACTGAGTGAAGGAGACTTGGGTGAAAGCTGAAGATGAACTTTGCAACATGTAGATGCAAAAAAAAAAAAAGCTCGAATGAGACGAAAAAGCTCGACCAGCCACATTTAAATCTAAAGTCTGAGTTTGGCTTTTAGAACATTGACGTAACAGAGCATGGATTATTTTGTGACTGCCATATCTCTTTGCCTCTCTTTCCTGCAGTCATAGCGAACCGTCAACATGAGTAAACACACATCACTGAAGAGCTTTTTTAAAAACGGGGAAAGACTCAGTAATCCAAGTGTGCAGCGTCCCCACCAATATCTAGTGTTTGCTGAACTGTCCTCAACAATAATTTAGATCAGAGAAGAAGCGTATCGATCCATAATTTGTCCAGTATAGACACTGTTAAAACTAGCACAGAGCAATGCACTGTAGTGTTCATTAGACTATGTACTGTCTGATGCAGGAAAATGGGTGGAAAGAGTTGCTTTATGATAGTTCACTTGCCAAGTGACAAAAGGGAACAGAAGTGAAGCCCTAAAGCTGAAGTAGTGATTTGTCTGCGCTTCCGACCGTAGTCGCAGAGCAAATATGGGAAAGGTGATAATAGCATTGCTGTTGCTTATGTAAATTAATAACGCATCCCCATGTTTGTGTTGTATCGCTACATCATTATATTGATTATCGCATAATCTCTGTATCACGATATTATCATTATCGTGGGCCATGAATCGTGTATCATATCATTAGAGACCCTGCGATTCCCTCCCCTTCTGTACACACACATGCTCACACACACTGCACACAGCTCAACTTGTGGCAGCCAACTATTACCGTAAAGCATTTAGTAGGCGTTCAACTGCATTCTACTACCGTATATGACAGTAATTTCTTTTTTAAAAATCAACCACAAATTTCCGTAAGTCCAGAATGACCAAGGACTCTCTGTATAGCCTAAAAATATTGCAATATTTTATAAAAGCCATATCACTCAGCCCTGACTCAGGCTACAGGACTGTTTAGTCTCTACTTCACACACTGCATCAGATCATCAATAAATTAACAGATTGAGGTGTCATGAACATAAAACTGCACAGTGCCAGAGCACTTCAGGTTTGTACACCTTGAGACAAAAAAGTCAGAGTGTCAGGAAGGACTTTATTAACATATCTGGCAATTTTCAGTCTCAATGTTTTCACAGTTCATGCTTTGCCCATAGTACTTAATCCAGACATTACTGCAGGTTCAATTTTAGAAGTAATGCTTAAAAAAGAGAGGGTTTGCATCTGTGTTCACATTATAACATATTCTGCCATTCAAGTTCTTACTGTGATTTGTCATATGGCATATTATGTGTTAGATTTGTTTTCACCCTATTCTTAAATTATAGTCTATTACTGCATAGTGTTAATGAGTTAGCACCATTTTTACAGATGGCACGCTGTTAGACTTAAAAGCTTAGCTTTCACATCAGATTGTACCTTCTGTCCCCAGATTACAGACATCACTAAAGAACAGGTTTTGCACAAGAGTGAAATGCTGTGGATGTAAAGCGCTGCTGGATGTGTGCAGATATACCCTATATATTTTAATACAGTACCATCCAGATGTAATACACGCAGATCACACAGTTCATTGCAGACACACGCTAAAATCAGCTTGGTTAAAAGAAAAATTCAACCAGAATAATAAATTCTGCATGGATCAATAACTGCACTGTGGTTTCAGACCAAATGCTTTATCTCAAATTGTTGCTAAACAGTGCATTAGACATTAATATTTGTATTCATATTTATCATTTCATTTTAATATTTTTGTGAAATTAATTTTCATTTCTGTAGCACTACTATGAAAGATTCTGGCTCAGTAAATTTCTAGAATGAAAAATTTCACAACAAACCATCGTGAAACACTTTGTCTACATTTTAAACACTTAATTATGAAATGTATTCTTTCATAGCTGATTTATATCAATATGAAATTGCCAAATGGAGAGTTCCAAAGATTGTGTTTGTATCCTCTGAAATTGTTTTGATTCTACTGTTTCTAAAGTTATTAATTATTCAAATTGGGGACATGGCAAAATACCATATCATGATACTTTGAGAATTTTTTTCAGTGCACAATATGCCACAATGTATCATCTTTTAAGATGGAGCAAACCAAAAAAGGGCCAGCAGGGTCATATATAAAAAAACCCTATAATGAGTACAAATGGGTTTTAATCCATTTCTCTCAGACCGCAGTACAAGAAGTTCACTTAATTGAAAATAATGATGCTACATTTGAAATGAAACTGCTTAACCATATTGTGGCCACAGTTTATCTTGATAATAATAAATAGTGTCATATTGCCTGGTATTTAATACAAACGCACAATTTAAAATGAGTTCTTAATATTATGAACTGTGGATTCTCACATTCAGAGCTGTTGTACCCTTAGATGACACAAACACTGTCTTTCCAAGATCTCAATCATGTCCCATAATCCTGCTCTTGGCGACCCACTGCACCTCACAGTTTCAAGATTTCCTTGGTTCAACAGACCTGGTTCAGCTCATTAACTGATTATGGTGACCCTCCTGAGCCGGATCAGGTGTGTTGAAGTAGGGGACAGTTGAAACTGCAGTGTGACGGGTCACCAGGAGCAGGTTGAAAAAACATGTAGAGTTTGACAATATGACAACTTTATCATATCATGGGCATAATCAGATAAATAAATAAACATTTTAGTTTTTGGGTGTTTATGCAATGCTTTGGCATTTTTGTGTTCAGTTTTTGTTTTCAGTACCCACAATACATATAAACATTAGAGGTGTAAATCACAAGTGCCTTTGCGATTCACTTCTACATATTTTTTTTTATTTTAGCCAATGATTCAATATTTTTCAGTACCTTGAAATTTGCAAAGATGTGATTCGATTCAATACTGGCATCTGTGGTCAGTATGAAATATGATGAAATTTCACACAATCTGTTACATTTTCTTTAACTCACAAATGCAATCCAATTATAATTTAAAGGTTTTAGTTGAAATACAGAGTATTAAAAAATCACTGCCCACAGTAAATTGAAGTAAAATTAATATTGGAATGAACACACATTGATTCTAATAGATCAAATTGATACAGGTTTTGGTCAATGCATCAATACAAATTAAATAATTGTTACACTCCTAATACATATGTATTGTAATATATCTTTTGTCATATTAGACTCATGTAAAAATAATTACAGCCCATGGAATGAATTTTTTTCAACATATTTGTACAAGCAAACATTTCACCCTCTTTAATACAGATAAACATGATATACATGATACAGTAGCATTTTCAGTCAATTATTAAAAACGTCACTAGAGAATATTGTAATATATAGTGATGTTTTTGTGGAGAAAATAGGTATATGCTTGGCCTCAAATTCTTTCTCCCTTTAGCAGAAATGACAAATTGCATTTTGCATAAATGGCATTGGCTTATTGAAAATGTTCACCACTCATCCAAAATTCCTTTATTTGAGTTCTAGATTTTTCTGTTTTTTCTTTGTGGGTTAAAAACATTTCCTTTCTACTATCTAGTGTGCGTAGGATAATTATTATTTTTAAAGGTCCATATCTGGTTCAGCTTCAACTTTAGGACAGATATCCTCCTCTTATTATCTTTGAGTGCTCTTTGTGATGCAGAATTAATAGCTGAATTAATGCCTGTAATCTGGCTGTAGTAGCCTTAGAAAATGTAAATTATTTCAAATTGACTGTAGTCTTGTTCTAATGTTGTTTTTTAGAGAGGAAAAAAATTCTTGACACATATCACCTGCAGGTTAAATTTGAAATCTCTTTCTGGGTGGAGACATATGCAATTTTCAATGTATTGTAAGAGTTACATGCAGATCCAGTGATTATAGTGTTAGAAATTTGGAGACATCTTTTTACATTAAACAAGTGAACTGTCAAGTTGAATTGGCTGGGACTGTGAGTCCTGGACAAATTGGCAGTCATCTGAAATGTATACCTCATGTAAATGATTTCCTTTACAGTGGAATGATTTATTTAAAATAATGTTTGTTTAATCTCCACATAGGCATTAAATAATTCTTCAGATCTTTCCGTGATGACACCACACACTTTAAATGCAAAGAGAACATCAGCTCCAAGGTTTCAGGTTTAAATACATTTCGCCTGTAGGAGGCTCTAATAAATGGAACCAAATCTGGAACACCATGTTCAAATTTATGGACTTCAAGGGGTAGTGCATTTGAGGATATTGTTACTTTTTCCATGTGACTGATCGGTTTGTTTATTTCATTAAATAATGCAAAGAGACTAAATGTAAATTGTATTTATAATTTGTTGGAGTATTATTACCTTGGTATCAAAGTGAGTGAAATATTTCCCTGGTCAGATATGTCCATGCAGTGCACTGTATTTTATCACATGACTATAAAGTCATAACTAAAAATGTAATCAGAATATTAATGCTTAGAAAAGCATTGGTTACACAAATACTCAAGTCAAGTCAAGTAGGCTTTTATTGTCATTTTAACTGAATACAGTTCAGTACACAGTGAAACAAATGCAAACACAACATAAATTGACAACACAACACAACATAAATACACAGCACTTTACTGTAAGTTAAACCTGAAACTATCTTTTCTATATAAAAAAAGTACAACAATAGACAACAGACAACAAAATGCATGTGCAAATGTGCAAACAAAGAGCTACAATACAACGTAACACGTTACAGTAAAGGTTTTTTGTTTTGGTTTGTTCCTTTAGTGATCAGGTATGAATTGAGGTAGTAGCAAGAGAAACAGTAAACATTGACACTCTGAAGTGGTGAGTAGAGTGCAAATCGCAAGTAAAAACAAAATATAAAAATTGTGCAATATATTACAAAGAGCAGTGCAGGTAGGTAGGTTTGAGATGGTTGTTGATCAGGGTGATTATGCATGTGTGTGTTATGGGGTTATAACTAGACTGAATCAAATACCCATTGCCTTATCTCACTTTAGGTAAGAGTGTTAAACAGGATAAGTCATCTATTTGATCTTAAGCTGCTTTTGTTTAGCCCAGAAGAGACTATGCTCTTCTCTTTTAAAAATGTACACTTGTTGCATCACAAAACCAGGAATAAAAGTGTTATATAGCATATGACGCTAATAAACAAGGCCACATGTGGGCTGTGAATACACTTTTCCTTCCTACAGAGTTCAGGTCACACCTGCAACTTCCTGTTTTGATTTCAAGCACAGCCATGTGGCCATCCAAGTCAACAATAACAAATTAAAACTAAATTCCTGTTGAATTACTACAAAATTATTTATAAAAAAAAAAAAGCCAGAAGCCATCACTTAATATAAGCATTTCCCATGACCTCCACAGGCCCAAGCATAATATTAGCACAGCACTGGAGGCCCTCACACAATACTAGAACATTACATTATTCACTACCTCCACAACTGGCATTTCAGCCTATCACATTTCTACAGACATTATCAGAGCTCCACCAAACTGGTGATTAAATACTGACAAGCCACTGAAAGCTTTGGATCTTCATCACAGGTCAGACCTCATCTCACAATCACATGTTCATTAAATCTAGATGCTGGACATCTAGTCGATTTATAACCACTGACTGAAGTTCAGATTCATGTTAACGAGACTCGTCATCTTTCCCAGGTGCAATGTAGAGATGCAATGTTTTGGAAGGATTCTGATATACGATTGCTTGTCTTTTGATACTTAAAGCTGATGAGCTCACTAGAATGATTTGATCTGCTGCCACTGAGCATGATGTTGCAATCAATGATTTGTCATCTATGATTTGCAAATTATAATGGAATTGGTGCAGTATAATGCAGGTAAATTACAGCTAGTAGTTTTCTTAGCTTTCTCTTCATATGTTATTCTTAACAAATCGCCCAAAATGTGTACTCTCTTTGTTTCTGAAATCGGGTTGATTGGATGATTTGCCAAACATGTGATGGCATCACTTGTCCCAGGCTAGTTCATCTACCACGGATCATCTCCAGGTGCTTCATATGTTTTACCTACGTATTGTTCCTGTTGGAGCAAAACCAATAGCATTTTTACATTTTTAACAGAATTTTAAAACACCAGCTGACATTTATGTTTCTTAATGAATTGAGCAGCAGAAATAATCCTTAATAATAATAACAAATATAATAGTAATAATATTTATTTATAAGGCCCTTTTTTCAAACTGAAGGTTGCTTTAAAGAGGCAGCTTGTAATTAGTGACATCAACAAGTATTAACAGAGCACATTAACCGTGACAACTAGAACACTGATAATCTATATAAAAGTCAGGTGTTGCAAGAGGAGTTGTAATAGTGGGAGAAAAGAGAGGGTTTTAGTTTTGAAAGAAGATAAGGAGGAGGTGTTGCAAAGGTTTAGGGGGAGAGAATTCCATCGTTTGGGAGCAAGGACCACTGAATGGTCTGCCTCCCATTGCCTTAAGGCGTTTGAGGAGTGTAGAGAGCAGGACTGTGCAAGTGAAGTAGTTCAGAAAGAAGGGGAGAAGCAGAGCTATGGAAAGCCTTGAAGGTAATAATAATAAGGAGCTTTTATTGAACACTAATATATTAGTTCCCAATGACGTTTATTAAAAATGTTGTAGTTTTAGTAGAGAGGCCAGAGATAAAGTGAGTTACAATAGTCTAGACGTGAAGTAATGAATGCATGGTTTCAGCAGCCTTCATAGACAGAAATGACCGGATATGAGAGATATTACAGAGATGGAAAATGTACTTTTGACCAATGAGCTGATACGAAAGGTGAATGTCAGTGAAAAATCCAAGAGTAAATTGAGGTTCCTGGACAGAGGGAGTGGGCACAATGAGAACCTGAACTTACAGCTTTTCCTGCAGCAATGGAAGTCAATGAAGCCTTGAAGTTTAATATAAACAATTCTTATAGGTGCTGTTTCCAACTTTTGCTGATGATCTAAAAACCCCTCTGTGTGAAGAAAGGTGGAGCTGAAACACATTGTTCAACCACCCTCTGATGCAGTATTAGTACAGTACTGTAGAGCAGGAAGTAGTACTGTATATGGAGATCACAATGTGAAGGA
>JBBIGC010188428.1:878-14065 GCA_037576955.1 Lepidarchus adonis | reverse complement strand
AGTCTCCTCCATCCTGACCATGTGGATCAGTTCATATTGAATCGCATCGCATCGCACCGTATCGCATTGTGTTCAATGTAGTCGTGTTGTATCGCACTGCATCGTGGTAGGTTTGGAGAATCGAATCATATCGTATTGGTGGTTGTTTCATATTAATCGTTAATGTATCGTATCCGTGACAGTGTATCGAGATGCAAATCGCATTGCCTCAATGGTGAAGATTCACATCCCTAATATATATATACTGTATTATTCTGGTGATGATCTAGTGATCTCCTCACACATGATCACTAGATCATCACCAGAATAATTAACCCACATTATATTTAGCTGTAAGACCTTTTTATGAAGAAAGCAGAAAACACTGAGACTGGGAATTTCTGCTGCAGTTCACTTCATCAACACCTTAGAAATAATTACACCCTATATTTACACCGCCTTTATATAGCAATAACTTTTTAAAGCTTTTCAGCCCAGCTCACATCAGACCCACTTTTCCAAAATACCTTTTATTATCTTTACCTTTGATTCATAGATTAACAGAACAGTAGATCAGTGGAAGGTGGAGTAATAGTAAGGGGAAATTTGACGTGCTCTGTGGAACAGTAAATCAACCGGGGTTGACAGCAGTTTGAAGCAGGATCGATTAGTGGGTCATTTCTGTATTTCTTTATGGGCCTGTAAATCTATGTCCCAGAAGAACATCACTGACACACTCACTGGTCCAGATGATTGTGTCAACACCCGGTGGACAATGTGCTGAATACTCCAGGGGAAGTGTAGAGGATGCCAGTGACTGAACACAGCATATGAGCGATTGAGGCTTAGGGCTTATAGTTTGCTGTTTTTTTTATTATGTTAATGATTTTGATTATTATTATTGATGCAATTGTTATAATTACTGTTGTTGTTAGTAATAAGAATAAGATTAATTCAAAACTTCTATTTTGTGAAGCTTTATTTAAACCACAAAAGTATAAATCATAATAAAAAATTCAAGATATGTAACTACTTGTGGTAGTTCTGCAACTGGTAATTTTGTACATTTTTGCTTAATATAAGATTCAAGATAATGCTTCAGAGTCAAAGGTGTCTTTGCATACATTCAGTTCATCTACGCCATGGGCACTGATGATAAATTCTCTGAATCTTTTCACAATATTCTGTATTGTAGCTACTGAAAGACTTAAATTCTCTATATCATATCTACTGATGCCATTATTTTATGCCATGGTTGCCAAACAAGAAATCCCCAAGAACATGTCATTTCATAAACTTTTTTAAAACAAAAAATAATGTTTTTATTCATTTCCTTGTATTTATTTTTTTTATTCAATTATTATTTTGCTCTAACTGCTTCACAGTCGTAGGTTAACCCCAAGCTCCCCAACATTGCTTTATGTCAGATCTAACTCGTCGTTTTTTTAACTAAAAAACTACAAATTCTTTAATTATCTACTTCAAGTCCTATAGAATTCCAAAAGGCCTTTAGTAAAGGTGGGTGACAAGAGGTTTAAAAATATCTTGAAATATTATAAAATAAATAATTCCACTGTAAGAAAATCATTTGTGATTGCCGATCATTGTGAATACACCACTGCACACAGTGCACCACAACGAAATTTGTGCTCTGCATTTCACCCATCACACATGCACACGTGGAGCAGCGGGCAGCTATCAACAGCGCCCGGGGAGCAGTGAAGTGGGGACGGTGCCTTGCTCAAGGGTACCTCAGTGGTGCCCGGGCTGGGACTTGAACCTGCAACCATTAGATTTCAGGGGCAAAGTCCTAACCACTAGGCCACCACTGCCCCATTTACAAGTGATGTAGATGCAAATGGCTGCCAGTTTGTCCAGGACTGACTGCCCCAGCATATTCAGCTTGTGAGCATGTTTGATGTAACGTCGTAACGTCAGTTTCGTAGCGTCAGTTTCGTAGCGTCAGTTTCGTAGCGTCAGTTTCATAGCGTCAGTTTCATAACGTCAGTTTCATAGCGTCAGTTTCATAACGTCAGTTTCATAACGTCAGTTTCATAACGTCAGTTTCATAGCGTCAGTTTCATAACGTCAGTTTCATAACGTCAGTTTCATAGCGTCAGTTTCATAACGTCAGTTTCATAACGTCAGTTTCATAGCGTCAGTTTCATTGTGTCAGTTTCATTGTGTCAGTTTCATAGCGTCAGTTTCATAACGTCAGTTTCATCAGTTGTTAATGTGAAAGTGCAAACATCAGGAATCAGAAATAGATTGGACAAATTTGAAGGTATGTCAGGAAAACACTTGCTCTCCAAAAAGTAGCTTTTAGATTCATGTAGATGGTGCTGTCTGGCTACAGCAACAGTAGATACATATGGTATAGACATGTGGCAAAGAACCTCATACCATAGTCTTCCTTTTCTTCTTTTACTTTTTCTTATTGTTATATAGTATAATTTTGGCACGTGCAGTATTAAAATGCATGGCGTAGTCATGCAGTATTGGCTTGGGGTTTGCTCCACCCTGTGCAGCTTATCTATTATGACATTTCCCTACTTTCTTTGTGAGTCAAATGGAAGCTCTGACAAAATCTGAATCATAAAAAACAAAGACCCTTAAGCCACCAGAGGCTGCTCTGATGGTTACACCTGCTTTGCTTCATGCATGATAAATAACTTGTGAGAAAATATATAACAGTTTACTAGTTCCAATCTCTGCTTGTGTAATTTCTATGCATAAGCCAAAGACCTGAGGCCACTCACATAAAGAGTGTTTCAGAGGCCAATTTAAAACAAGATCATAGGACAAAGCTCAAAACAAGGCTGATGAGCTGAGAAACCTCCTTCTAGCTGAAAATGTCACCTTAATCATAGTCCCTGGTAGCTTATTCTCAGAACAGGACAATGATCAAATCCAATTTGTCCATGTTCTGGATTCACCTATTCATTTAAATGTGTAGAATGTGTAAATTTGCACCAGAGTACTGTTCAATGTGGTTTTACTTTTTAGAGGTTCTAAATGGAGAAACCAGGTCTAGTGTTTTATGAAGTTTGGCGTGTCAAAGATGTCAGGAAAGCCGTTTTTCTATCCAAGTCATTTTTACACTTTCAGAACATACGTAGATGAGAACATGTCTAATTTCTGCCCCACTTTGCAATAGCTAATATCTGATTTACGACCCTGCATGTTATAAGCAAAATCCAAACAGATTGTCCTGATCCCATTTTTTGTGACCTGAAAAATTTAGTAATACCAACGTGAGGTCTGATTTGTCCAGATAAAGTTCTTCTTATGGATAATACTGCTGCACAGTTAAGGTAAACTATAATAGAACAGACATACAAGGTCCTGCAAGAAGATCCTGCATTCCAAACCTGACCATGGTTAATTTCTGTGAAGAGTTTGCATGTTTTCCTCCTGCCTATGTTGGTTTCTGCTGGGATCTCCAGTAACCTTCCACAGTCCAATGCCAAGTATTCTGGAGATGCTAAATTGCTGTGAAGCTCTACATTGGATGTTGGAAAGCTATGCCCTATGGTGGACCTTCCCAATTTCTGCTCTTGTTCGTGATCTTTAGGGCATTGTGTTATTAATGATTAATTTTACAAACAAAAGAGCCCCAGATATCATTTTGATGAGGTATAGCCAGTTCCACAAACCACTGTTTGAAGTGATCTGAAAGAGTGGGTAGTGGTTTGGCTACAATAAATTATGGGTGAATTTGCCCAAAGGAAGCAGTGAAGTGTAAAGAGTGTTGGTCATATTGGTGAAGATCCAATCAAGGCACCTTTTCAGTTATAGGCTCTACTTCCAGATATTGGTATTACATATTAAAACCAGGTTAGTCTGGCACATATAAAGAATAGCTGTGGTTATACAGGCTATCCTGCATCTATGTTACATCATTTTTATATTTTATAAAATATACTTTTATTATAGAAGATATGATGGTGAGCAGATGTACTGTGAGAAATCAGACTTGGCCATGTGGCTTTGAGAGACCAACATACTCCCTGTGTACCACAGCTGCCCAAAATGTGTCTCCACGTGACAGTGTAATACATCTTTTAGTGGATTTTCTCTTCCTGCGTTTAGAACCACTGTGCCTGAAAGCGTCATTGGAAGAGGGAATGGTTTTGAGATGTGATGAGTCTTACAAGCAGCGGTCAGGTACTGAAAATGAGGCAATGATCAGAAAACAGCCAGGCTGTGGATGAGGGATGTGAGCATGAGCGGAATTCTAAAAACAAAAAGCCCCGACGTGCATCTGGGGACGGAAATCGGAAGAGATCTTCTGCCGAAAAATGAAACGTGATTGACCTTTCTTAAATAATGAAGAATGAAAGACAGAAGTGATGAATAAAAGATCAAAGCACTGGTCATATTTCAGGAGAAAGTCTGCAAGGTGTGTCAGATTTCACAATCTTCAAGGAGTAAATGCAAAGTGACAATAATGATTTTTTTTAACAACGATGATCATTTAAACAAAAATAACACAAAGATTTATAATAATAATTATATAAAAATATAATAATAAGAGATATTATAATATAATTTCCAATATATATATATATTATACATAAATCTAAATGTTTATTCATGTATTAAAAGACTTTCTAACTAAGACAAGTGTGCAATACAAGGACGTAGATTGTGGCCAATGGCCTTTCTCCAGTATTCCCAATGCACTTCAAAATTACTGGCAGTGCTATACAGTACTCACAATACATAACAGACACTGTACAGTACATAATATATTGTGACAGAGGTGGTGATTGGTCAAGTCGGGCTTCACTAGGGGAATTATGGGAAGTGCTCTGTATGTGCTACATCTGTTAGGGGAGCGCTGGTTTAAAGCTCTTTTAAGAGCTTGAAATAAACCGGAAATGGGCCGCTGTCCGTTTTTGAGCATAAAAACCTTGTGTCAGACTCCAGTATTTCCCTCGATGTCTTTCCACCCCAGAAGATCGTCAAAATACAATATATGGTACACAATATAAAATAACCCATACAATATACAATACATAATGGACAATACACAGCACATAATATACAATATACGGTACACAATACAATACAACAGACTGTACAATACACAGTAGGCAGTACACTATAAAGAAATTTTAGTTTTATGAATTTGCTTATTTATTAATTTATCTAGGAAGCAACATGGTGGGCAGTCTATCAATGAGCTGGCTATCATCTGTGTGCTGGGCTTTGTTACCAAAGATCCTAAACACAAATTCTTACCTGGCCTTGGCCATTCAAGCCTACCATTAATGTGCAGATCTTTCGGAGATGTGTGAAATGGGTCATGGGGCAGCATATGGACATGACAATGTTGTGTATTAATGTTAAAATCACTATATGGAATCAAAGGGAATTATTACAGAATGTGGTCAAAATTTCTGTTCCTGTGAGTAGAAGGTGAAGTTATCTCCATAAGGCATAAAGTTCAAGATGAAACATTTTTTTTAACATTTCAAACAAGATTCATGTTTTTTTTCCCTTTGTGCTGTGAAGAAAGGAAAAATGAAAAGAAGAATGAAGCACCTTGAGAATGTGTGGGCACCCTGCATGGTTGGTACTTAGTAACACTCCCTCTGGCAAAGTACCACAGCTTGTAAACACTTTTTGAAGCCAGCTAAGAGTCTTTCACTTCTTATTTGGGGGATTTTTGCCCATTATTTATTGCCAAAGTCTTCTAGTTCTGTGAGATTATTGGGCTGTTTTGCATGCACTGTTTTTTTTTTTGTTTTTTTTTATGTTTTTCTACAGATTTTTAACCATGTTTAGATTGGGAAAGAGGGGTTGGGGACTGTGAGGGCCATTGAAAAACCTTCAGCATCTGCCTTAAGGTAGTTTTTCCTCTTTTTTTTGTTATACTTCACCAGTCCAATACACAGGTCCCTTTGCAAATTTCTGACACTGAATTTGGTGGTGCAAATGCGGGAAAGGTTCTGAAGACTTTTAATTTGCTCTTTTAGCAATTCTAGAAACTGTTTTCTCAGATAGTTTTCTTGGTTTTCCAGACCTTAGAATGTGCCAGAATGTTCTTATTAATTGTTCTTAAAAGCAAGCAGCTACCTCAACACATTTAGCTATCTTATATTAACCTTTCTTATATGATATTAGTCTTTCTCCTGCTTTGTTTGCATTAAGAAATGTAATTTTCAGAGTGCTTAGAGTGACTATTGAGACATGGTTTGAGTCAGAGTATTTGCAAATCTTTAAGATGTGTCTCACGTGATCTTTCCTGAGGATGATTGTGAAAAAGCCGTAATCCCATCAAGCTACTTAAGGGCTGAGACCTCGGTAAAGGTTGTCTCAGAGCTTAAAGTTCTTTGGGTGTCCAACCTTTCCTCATTTACTTTTTTCACTCTAAAAATGTTAAAAACCTTGAAAGAATGTTGGAAAAAAAAAGTTTAGAGATGGGCTCACCTTCTACTCCTGCTATTTATATGAACAGAAATCTTGACCACGCAGCCATCAGCCACCAAGCAAACTTCAAGAACTGACTGTTCACTAACAGTACTGCCTTATATATCCCCTTATAACATGATAGTCAGTGTTGTTCACTACCAGTCAGCTGAGATTATATATATATATATATATATATTGGCAGAGGTCCAACCTCTTGGGCACCTCTAAATTGTGCATGTACCCTCCCTTTATTATTTGAACTAAAAAGAGAGCTTTGTGGTAGAGTGAGAGAAAGCTCAAAAGTGGAAACAGGGACGAGGTTAATCGGCTCGGTACGGTGGTTGTTTATTTGCCTTGTTGTGTTGAAGAAGGTATGAGGAGATAAAGTTCTACTTGTGCACTTCAGTTGTGTCTGTGTGTGTTTCTCATTGTTGGGAAGGTAAATATAAATATAGTAAATACACTTACATAAAATATATACTTAAATGTTTTATATCTTTAAACAAACTTTAATATTACAGATAACCCAAAACAAAGATAACAAAATGCAACTTTTCAGTTCTGCATGACAGGGATGAAAATAAAATACAACTGCTTTCCAAAATACAACATATCTTCCCATCTACAGTTTATTATAGATCATATGGACAAACCAGAAATGGATGGAAATAGAAAAATAGAACTTTTTGGCTTAAATGGTTACATTCAGGGAAAGAAAAGCACTGCATTCCAGCTTAAAAACCCAAATCCCATCTATGAAACATGGTGGTGGGAGTGGATTGGGCCTGTGTTGCTGCATCTGGGTTTGGACGGCTTGCTATCATTGATGGAACAATTCATTCCAGAGACTTCTAAAGGAAAATGTCAAGACATCTGTCTGTGAATAGAATCTCAAGAGAAAGAGTTATGCACCAAGTTAATGATTTTAAAGACATTGAACCAAAAAAAGAGTTAAAGAAGAATAAAGTGAATGTCCTGGAATGGCCAAGTCAAAACCCTGACCTTTATTAAGTTGAAATCAACAAATACAGTTGTAACTGTTCTGCATAGAGGAATGGAAAATGGATTTATGCATCGCTGTGTCTGTAGAGGCAAGCTGTGCAACATGCCCTGTACACACACACACACACACACACACACACACAATCACACACACAATAATTTCTCCAGTCTTTTAAGATGCTTTGAAAGGCTGCTGGTTAAACCATAAATAGGCCCTAATTTTCAAGCTGCTACACAAAAGCAGCGCCTGGTACCTGTGTCATTCAGCCACAGGGAAGATTTCACCCTGGTGCTTGTTCTCACTGAAGCATGTCAATTGGCCCTGTTGTTTTTGTGCATGTTTAGCATCTTCTTCCATAATCACTACACTCTGCTCAATTGGATTTATCCCAGTAGAATGGGTAAATGTCACTAATTGTGTCGCCTTTGGGATGTTTGGTAAGGGTGGTTGATTGGAGGGGAGTTTGTGAGTATGTGATTACCATTTCTTGGAAGAAAGCTTGTTGTTTTGTGGCATTGACTTCATCAGAAAGCCAAACATTGCCTGACTCTTCATTGTTAAGTCTGGTCAATCATGGACACTCAAGTTCCAATAGCCTAACTGATAACCTACAGGGGAAAATAAGTATTTAACACATCATTTTTATCAGTAAGGGGAATTTCTAAGTGGCTATTGACACAAAATTTGCACCAGATGTTGCCATCAAGCCAAATATTGATTTCATACAAAGAAATCAGAACATTTAACTATACAGTGAAGTGAAATGGCACAGGGAATAAGTATTGAACACGCTTTATTATTTCATAGAAAAGCCTTTGTTGGTGATTATAGCTTCTAGTATGGAGAGACCACTCATCTGCATTGCTCAGGAGTGATTCTGGCCCATTCTTCCACACAAACGCTCTTTGATCTTCAGTTCTCTCCATAAATTTTCCATAGGATTTAGGTCATTTAATCATATTGATTTTCTTTCTTTAAAACCAATTAATTGTTTCCTTGGCCTTGTGCTTGGGATCATTGTTTTGCTGAAATGTCTATGTTTCATTTTCAGCTTTCTGGTAGATGCCAGCAAATTTGTATCCAGAATGTCCCGGTACATTTCTCCATTCATCCTGCCTTCAAAAATATGGAGTCTGCCGGTACCCCTGGTAGAAAAGCAGCCCCAAACCATGATGCTTCCACCCTTAAACTTAACTGTTGGTATGGTGTTCTTGGGGTAGTGGGCAGTGCCATTTCTTCTCCAAACATAGTGTGTAAAATGACAGCCAAAAAGTTTAATTTTGCTATTATCTACTATAGTCTCCCAGTAATCCACAGGCTTCTCCAAATGCTGTTTCGCAAACTTTAACCGAGCCTCAACGTGCTTTTTGTTCAGCAATGGAGTCTTGCGTGGTGAGTGTGCATGGATGCCATTGCTTATGGTTTTCTTTGAAGCAACAGTGATGCAAGGTCTTCCTGAAGTTCTGAGGTTCTTGACTCTTGGAGAACTCTCTTGATTATTCTTTGGACTCCTCTGACAGGAATTTTAAGTGGAGCACCTGATCGTGGCCAGTTTATGGTGAACTGATGCTCTTTCCATTTCCGGGAAATGGCCCCCACAGTGCTCACAGGAACATTCAGAACTTTGAAAATGCGCCAATAACCATTCCCATCAGTATGCTTTTATCCATCATAGAGTCTTTCCTGTGTGCCTCCTGGGTAATGAGAAGCCTTTATATACCATCAATTAGGACTAAAGAAGCTGATATCAATTAGTACTGATAGGGGGCAGGGTTTCTCTCTCAATACTGACAGATTTCAGGTGATCGCCTGGCTTTCTATGCCATTTTGCACCTTGTTATCTTCATGTGTTCAGTGCTTTATCCCTGTGTCTTTTCACTTTATTTCACATAACTCAATTTATGGACTTAAATGTTTAGATACCTTTTCATGAAGTAAAAACTTTAGTTGATATTGACATGTGTCAATTGCCCACTTAGAAATATCCGTACAAATTAAAATTCTGATGTGTCAAATACTTTTTTTCCATAAGATTGAAAGCCAAATGTCTGTGTTTGTGTTTGTACAAGATGGTGTTTATACCACTGAACATATATACATATATGAACAAATATATGTATGACTTGTGTCACTCTTGGAGCACTAAATGGACCAGCGAATAATCAGTGAGGGATATGTTTCTGAATGAACACCAATATGCGCAGTTGGCTGCAGCCACTCACCTGACATGCCTCAATAAAGCGACTCAGTTCCAGGAGACGATCAAAGTCTGCCATCTGGATTTCGAGGGCAGGCACTTGGCTTACAATTAGTCTGTGTCAGTCGTATGGCTGCCTCTTGGGCCTCAGTTCACTCCAGTTGGCTCTGCAGGGGAGAACTAGCAATCAGACTGGGCTTTAAATGAGATGAAGGCCTATTCCCTTTGCAGCAACTCACTGGGAGAAATTGCAACGATCCAGAAGACCTTAAAAGAACAGCAGTCCTGGTTGAGGTTCATTATTATTGCCTTTTTATTTACATCTCAACAGCTGCATCAGAATAAACAGTTATTATGAACAGTTTGTCTACTGTTTGTGTGCACAGTATTTGCTCATCATTGGTAAATCAGCACTAACAGTGTCCACTGGAGGCAAGTATAACGTCCAGTGTAAATTGAATACCCATAAGGACCAGTTCAATACTCTAATATTTAGCTTCAAATGTTTCATGTGGTTTCACCCTCTGGGTCTATTCAGTTCAGCTAGGTCCTGTTCAGACTGATACCACCAACAAGCTCTAGATAAAAAGCCCTGCTGAATGGATGGTAACTGAATCTAGCCTACAGTTATGTGAAAAAAAAATTAAACTCTATTAAATGATTAGTTTTTAATTAAGAAATATCAACATAATATAATAATAAATAATATAAATAATAAAAATTTGATTTAAGGCACGTTTCAAGGCACTCAAGGACGCCTTACACCAATAACAATGGAGATAATAAGAAGTAATTAGTAATTAAATTAAATAACATATTCTATATTATATTAGATTTTTTTTCTCAATAGACAAAGTTAATTTAAAAAAAATGAGGGAAAAGTATGACACCCTATTGTCCTAATCACTGGAGTTCCCTCTTTTGGCTAAAATTGTTTTCTCAAACTGTATGCCCGCCTCTGACATAAACTGGCAGTGCCCCCCACTCTTCAGTGCAGATTTCTTTCAGCTGTGGAATGTTTGAGGGGTGGTTTGCATGCACGGCCCATTTCAAATAACCACTCTGCATATCTATATGATTTAGATATGGGCTTTATGTTGGCTATTTCAGAACTCTGTGTTTCTTTCTTCTGAGCAATTCCTCAGTGTATTTACTGGGATGTTTTCGGTCATTGTCATGTTGCATGGTCCACCTCTGCTCAGTTTTGGGACAAATAGTCTCACATTGACCTCCAGCATGCTTTAATAGTGGATTCTATAGCAGTTAACCAGTCCCAAACCATGACATTTCCATCCCCATGCTTCACAGCTGGTATAAGCTGAGCTTCACCACTGCTGTGCAAACTGCCACAGCACAGGATGAATTTTCATCCTTGGTGTTGAACTGAATTAGGAAGGACATCCAGCGTAAAACTTAGGTTAAATTAAATATATAAATCAAAATTCTGTTTTCTGTTCCAGATCTGATCAATTCAATGTCTTGGATGCCAATGGTCACCAAAGGTACTGGATCTATGCTTTTAAATGGAACTGGATGATCCATTGTGGCAACACCTAACAGGAGTAGCTAAAAGAAAGAGTAGAATTAAATAATCAAACTTCTACTAAATAGTAAAGTACATTTCAGAAATTAAAAAGAATGATTTAATATGTTGCCAAGCCAAATTCAAATCCTGTTTCCTATTACTGCATTTCTACAATACATGCCTACAAATTATGGAAGGTGAACCTGAGAATATGTATGAACCATGTGCAGAGTGATCATGACATTGGTATTAATCTTGCTCAGTTCAGCCGGAGGCTACAGATAACCTTATGCTGCTTTTAGTTATTGACTATTCCATTAGTGCTCTCTTGGGATTCATTTCATCTTCCATCACAGAGGCTTCAGTCAAGAATTCCTACACTCATGCAGGTCACACGGCCAAACCATAACACTCAACTCAATCTGCTACGTTCTAAAATTATAAAACTTGCTTTTAATTAAAAACCCTTCGTTCCTCCTGGTGATGGTAGATGATGCATCTTTTCATGTACATCTTGCATTATTCACTCTTCATCAATGGTCAAATTCTGTGGTTTCAGGTGGTGGACACCACCAAGGCTCATTACAGTATATGGTTGCAAAGAAAATTGCTTTCTGGGGATTAACCTTTTTTTTGTCTACCAGAGGTAGAAAAAAAATGTTTTTGCACACCTGCCTTGGTGAAAAGGGCACAATGACCAAAAGGTTGACCTAAAGTTTCCCTCTGCTTGCTCACCACACACTACAATGGACTGTCTAGTCCACCATGATTGGTGGACCTCAGCCTGAACTGCTGCGCTCTAAAAGCAGACAAGAGAGCACTTATGCCAACGGTAGTGGCATTTTTTTAACAGCTGAAGTGCTCAGATAATGATCTGCTGAAAAATCCCAGGCGAAGGACTTTGACTGGGCCCTGTAGCAGACGGAAACCCCCAGAGGAGTTATAATTGGATGTGGTTTTACTTTAAGAACTGCATGGAGATCTGGGTCACCATTCGTTTCACTAACCTTCTGTCATGATAAATAATTTAAGCTTTCTTTATAGGAAAGGTTTTTAATACAATCAATACTGAATATGTTATGCAATTATAAGCTATAGCCCAACTGGTAATGGCCGTTTTGTGTTAACCTTTCTGTAGTTCCATTAATGATCCATTTCCAATCCCCATACGCTTTGTCACTTGCGGTTTCTCTATTGGGAGAAAGTACCAACCCTGAAGTAGGAGTTTAAAAAGTCTTTCAAAATGCTGTACTAAGAAATATACTGTAATTGTTCTTATTTCTTGCAATGCAGAGGCCCAAAATTGGGAACTCCTTCTACAAACTATGAAAAGGTATCATTGGTCAGAATGCACCTAATATGATACTGTATATGAGACTGTGTCCCAAGCAGTAACTGTAAGATTGTTCCAGAGGTGAGGGGTGGGGGAGGGGGGGTATGTAGGATAATGTTTTTCCCACTGCTGTACAGGATTCTGGGAACAAGTAAATAGCAGCAGCTTCTGATCTAAGAGTACATGAAGGTTCATAATAATAGATACGTTCAGTAAGGTACTCAGGAACTTGATTAATTCGTTTAAAATCAAGCTGAAATTTAACTGGAAGCTAATGTAATTTAGGTAGAATCTGGCTGATATGATCAAATTCCCTCATGGGTTGTTATGCAACATCCTGAAAGTGAGGTGTTACAATAATACAAGTGACGGGTTTATAATAAAGTGGCCACAGAGTTAAGTGTATGTGTTTTTTTAATGACCAACTTGTGGAAGCACAAGGTAGATGTTTTAATTTTGTCGCCGCAGAGATACACAAGTAAGGTGTTTTAAATAAAGTGGCCACAGAGTAGAAATAAAAGTAAGGCGTTTCGAATAAAGTGGCCACAAAGTGGATACACAAGTGAAGGGTTTCTAATAAAGTGGCCACAGAGTGGATACACAAGTGAAGGGTTTCTAATAAAGTGGCCACAGAGTGGATACACAAGTAAGGTGTTTCTAATAAAGTGGCCACAGAGTGGATACACAAGTAAGGTGTTTCTAATAAAGTGGCCACAGAGTGGATACACAA
>JBBIGC010188418.1:0-14065 GCA_037576955.1 Lepidarchus adonis | reverse complement strand
TGGTCAGTGGTCTCTGGGCTGTGACTGTGGTCAGTGGTGCCTGGGCTGTGACTGTGGTCAGTGGTGCTTGGGCTGGGATTGTGGTCAGTGGTGCCTGGGCTGTGACTGTGGTCAGTGGTGTCTGGGCTGTGACTGTGGTCAGTGGTGTCTGGGCTGTTTCCCTGGAGAAAATTGTCTGGATCGGAGCATATGTTGCTCTAAAACTTGTGTATATACTGGTCAGCATTGACTGCCTTTCCAGATTTGCAAGCTGCCAGTTCCATATGCACTAATGCAGCCTGATACCATCAGAGATGCAAGATCTGAGCGTTAACAAATGCCTCCCCTCCTGCATCTAACCACAGATAGGGCTGCACAATTAATTACTATTTTATCTCGATCACGATTTTGGATTCCTGTGATTAAAATAACATGATCAATTGATTCATACTCCAAACGCAATGTGCAATACAGCGTCACCTGCACAGCGCTGCTAGAAGTTTCTCAGATGCAGTCGGGATGATCTATTGCGAAGCTAAAAAAGCAGTTATACAATGGAGAAAGTTTTATTCGTGAAGTAACGAGTATGTTGACCATTTTCCTGAAGCCTTCATTACTCACTGTGTTCATTGGGCACATATCTTTGCTTAAATGAAAACTTAGGGTTACAGAAGGAAAGAGAGAGAGTGAGAGAGTGTGATAGTCACAGTGACCCTTAAGCCAAAAGGAAGGAAATACTCCTTCATGAGGAAGAAACCTTGAAGAACCAGAGTCCAGGGGGAAGTGACTATTTGACTGGTAAACATTTATTGAAGCTACAATCCAGCCACATCATTGGGTATTATGTGTTTGTTTGCCATATAATATGATATAAAGCGTTTTAGAGGAATTAATGATTTTCTATCTTTTCGGCATTTCATTTTGCCATCTGCTTACTTCTCTCAGTCTGCATAGAATTACCTCAGGAATTCTTTTTGTATGATACTTATGTGATTTGTTGTTTGTTTTAATAAACGCCTTAGTCTTAGAAATACATTCTTGATCTTGATCATTATTTCTTTTTATGTAAACTAGAAGTGTATAATATACACACTGCATTTTTATTAGTCAGTAATTTTAATATAATCTAAAAGAATAAATGGAGTTGTAATGCAGGTGTTAGAGCAAGGATAAAACTGGTCTAAAATTTCTAGCAAAGATAAAACTTGTCTAAAAGTGATTAAGCACACAGTATCCAAACTCTTAAGTTGTTAATTTATCCTGTATCAGGCTAATATTTCTCTCTGAGCTTTTTTACTCCTCTAGCTCACACTACTGGATCCAGTGACGTGTGCAGAAATTGCTAAATGCAGAGTTCTTTTTCGATTCAGATGGAGCGGAAGAGAGGGCTGTTGCACAAAGAATCATGCATGACTGTGTTATGTGATTAAAGCGATCTAGCCATCCATGCAGTACTAATGAAAGCCCAGGGTAGTTCAATTCTGTTTCTGTGTGGGATTAGTTTAGCAGTTCTTTTAAATATAATATATTTATATTAGACTGCAGTTTGATATCTGGAGTTTGGCTTTGTATTTGTCAGTGATCTTGTTTTCATTGGCTGCTTTTATGGAAGTCCAGGTTAATATAAGAAATGCCAAAGCCTATAGTACTGTAAAGGTAAATGTTGCTCAAGCCACATCTCCATTTGAAACATGGTCCTTAAAACCATTTATTTGTATTGACAATGTTTAGTATGCAGCAGAATGTTTGAGCATATTCTGATGCATGAACAGCCATTTTGTTCAGAACTTTAAAAACATGACTTCCAGCAAACAGAAATGCAAAAAGGAGATTGTGTTGTAAAGAATAATGGAGTCTGCGCTTATTGTGGGCTGTGTGCTAAAACATTAATGACCAGCTTCTTACCTATATCCATATTTCCTCTGTGACTGATCTCCACTTGAATGACGGGTAAATACATTCTGAGAGTGAAATCCTAGGTCTCTTTGTCACTCTGAAATCATGAAATATTATATCTAGAAGCTAACCTCAGCAGAGGTGGCTTGGTGCCAAGTCATCTAACTAATAACAATAATAATCACAACAATAACCCTAATTATAATAAGTTATGCTTATATAGCACCTTTCACAAACCTAAGCTTGCTTTACGCAGTGAAGGAGGAGGAGGAGGAGGAAGGAAAAGAAGTCATGGAAATAGAGGTTTTTAATTCGGATTTAAAGGTGAGAAGGCTTTAGGGGCAGTAGCACTGAAAGTCCTGCCACTTATAGAGGAAAGATGGTTGTGTGATATCTACAATTGGATGAAAATGGAACATTTCAGTTTAAGTGCAATATTTTATAAAAAGAAAACGCCGCCCTCCACCTTAAAAACGTTATCTCATTACATAGATATGGTTTTAGAATCCTTTTTTTCTGAATTGCTTTGCTGTTTCTGGTAAAAGACCAGTTTATTTATATAAAATACAGGATCATATACAGGGTAATTCAATATGCTTTTTTATTGATAGAACATTGAATTATAGAAGTGAAAGGAAATTGTCAGGACATCTGTCTGCAAAATGAATTTAATGAGACAGTAGGACCGGTAGCAAGATAATGACCCGAATCACAGAAAAGGTCAAATAAGGATTAAAAATTTGTTTTAGAACGGCCAAATCAAAGTCTACACCTTGTCCTTGCTCATGCAATAGGATAATCGATACGCTGGCAGGAATATCAATATTTAAATTAATAAACATTCGCTGCCAATTTGACTCCCCAGCGTCATTACTGCTTCTCTAATCTGGGTGGCGCTGCTCGACTGAGACGGGTGAAAGCTGACAAACTTTCCAACAGATAGATAGCAGAGACAGCTCGGCTGAGGGACGCCCCAGTCACATTTAAATCTAAAGCCTGACTTTGGCTTTTAGAACTTCGACATAACAGACCATGGATTATTTTGTGATTGCAGTATCTCTGCGGGTCTCCAACACTTTTTTAATAGTAATGGTTGACACTACAAGCCAACCATCAACTGGAGAGCTTGCAGAATTGTGTGTCCCCTGTCAATATCTAGCGTTTGCTGAACTGCCCTAAACAATAATTTAGAAACATAATCCTCCATAATTTGTCTGGTATACACAGGGTTAAAACTAGCTGGTTGTAGCGGTGGCTGGAAAATAGGTTGTGGGTATAGGGAGTTGTAGTTCGTTTGGTAGCACAATCCTAGCACAACTTGCCAAGTGACAAAGGGGAACAGAAGTGAATCCCTGAAGCTGAAGTAACGGCCGAGCTTCCGACCGTGGCCGCAAAGTGAATACAGGAAAAGTAACAATAGTGTTGCTGTTACTTATGTAAATTAATAATGCATCCTTGTGTTCCTGTGATGTATCGTTATGTCATTGTCATGCATCACAGAATCGCAGTATCGTGGGCCGCGTATCGTATCGTGAGAGACCCTGGGATTCCCACCCCTAATGGAAACCTAAGCAGGCCAAGGAATTTTCATATATTACTATATATTGAATAGTCAATTTGCTAATTGGCTAATTTTGCCCAGGTTATGCAAACATTCTTGTTGGTTCTGGCAAATTGTATTTGTGTAAAAGCTAGGTAAGCTCTGGTCCTAAACACGAAGTACCCAAAACTAGGTCACGACAGTTTAGGCAAGCTTTCAGATGCACCCAGTATCCCCCAGCATTTTACTGTAGTTTTTATAAATGATATATCTGATATCCAAGAGCTTAGAGGAGTGAGCCTTATGAAATAACCATTCTTAACCTATGTATATTTCTGTTATTATATTACATTATTCCAGTTTACATTTGACCATTTCCATTGGCCAATTACTCATAAATTGTTCACAGTTGAAATCTTCTAATGATGTAGAATTATATAAATTGGGCAAAAAATACGATATATGATGCATGGGTTTAATTTTATGATTTTTGTTGTACATTTATATTTCTACATGAAATGCTAGGGTACTTTTAAGATTCTGTAAAATTTTGTTTTGCTCCATTAATATGTCAATTAATCTGCTACTTCTTTTTGTATATACAATTATGTCACCCCTGTTAAGATGTGTTCTTAGGCTTCTAATACAATTTAAATATAGACACACCACAGAAGAAAGAGGGAAAATTCAACCTTTAATTGAAGTACATTTATTTATATATTACATTATCCACATTAAGAAATAATTTTATTAAGAGTATTATTTCAAGAGTGCCATTCCCCCTAACAAGGTTTACGATACATGGCCCCATTCATTCTTTCATTTACATGAATCAGTCATCCTGTTCCCTTTGCAGAAAAACAGCCCCAAAGCATGATGTTTCCACCCCCATGCTTCACAGTAGGTGTTCTTTGGATGCAACTCAGCATTTTTTCTCCTCTAAACACGAGTTTTTACCAAAAAGTTCTATTTTGGTTTCATTTGACCATATGACTTTCTCCCAATCCTCTTCTGGATCATCCAAATGCTCTTGAGCAAACTTCAGACGTGCCTGGACATGTTCTGGCTTAAGCAGGGGACACGTCTTGCACTGCAGTATTTGAGTCCCTGGCGGTGTAGTGTGTTACTGATTGTAGCCTTTGTTACTTTGTCCCAGCTCTCTGCAGGTCATTCACTAGGTCCCCCATGTGGTTCTGGGATTTTTGCTCACTGTTCTTGTGATCATTTTGACTACATGGGGTGAGAACTTGCGTGGAGCCCCAGATTGAGGGAGATTATCAGTGGTCTTGTATGTCTTCCATTTTCTAATAATTGCTCCCACAGTTGATTTCTTCACACCAAGCTGCTGCTTATTGCAGATTCAGTCTTCCCAGTCTGGTGCAATTTTGTTACTGGTGTCCTTTGACAGCTCTTCGTTCTTGCCCATAGTGGAGTTTGGAGTGTGACTGCAATTATTTGCAAATTAATTATTTAAAAATCAGACAATTCGATTTTTTTTCTCATTTTGTCTCTCATAGTTGAGGTACAGCTATGATGTAAATTACAGGCCTATCATCTTTTTAATATGTTTAAAAGTTTTTCCCCCCTAATTAATAAAAAAAATTTGTGTTGAGTTTTTTTTGCCCAGAAAAAACATGCATTTATTAGAGGCCTAAGAACACATCTTAACAAAGGGTACCAATAATAATGGAGTGTGTTGTGTATATATAAGCATAACATTTAACAGATTGTGGTTTTAACCGAGTGACAGAGAATGGAGCATCAAATCCAGTCTGACATTTAAACTAAATGTCACTCTATGGGAAAAATACAGGGTTTAATAGGAATTCATTTACAGGGTTTGTTTCTTATAGCTGAATGAAAATGTTCTTTTCTCTCAGGTTCATGTCTTTAGGAAGAATTCTGTTCTGGAGCACTGACTAGTGTGGAAGACTATCGCATTTATAAGGGAAAAGCCCAGGCCACCATGGCACGTGACCATAGCCTGTTTCTTTAGGCGTTTTCTTAGCAGCCACAGACATAAATTGATTTTATGTCTTCAGCTTGAAGAATGGAGTTACACAAAGGAGAGTGCACACACATAGAAAGTGAGTTCTTTTTCAGCAGAATAAAAGAAAGAAAGAAATGTGTTATCACTCTCTTCCTTCTCTTGTCATTTTCAGTTCATGTCTCTGAGACTCTATGAGAAACTAAACCTCCCAAAATGTGATGGTAATGGAAACACTCTCTCCATATTAATTGCAAATGTTTTTAAGGGGCCATTGGCATTTAAATTTAAAGGAAGTACGTAAGGGCTTTTGGACGCCATGTCATTGGCACCTGTTTTAACAACGGTATGAGAGTCAGCCTGCGATATTTCCTAATGCATATGGTTGGGTGACTGGTTTCTAAAATTAACTTTGTTTCATGTGTTGGTGTGAAACTATGTACAGTATAATCCATATCGGAGCAAAAGCCAAGCCATGTGGTCAAAGGAACTGCCTGCAGAGCTCAGACACTTGTTGCAATGCACAGATCTGGGGAAGGCTGCAACAATCCTGTCTCTGGACTAGTTCAATGCTATATTTTTTGCATTAGCTTTTTAGTAAATGTTCTGTTTACACTTTGTTTTTTTTAATGATTGTAGCATCAGGCTGCAACATAACAAATCTGAAAAAAGTGAAGGGGGTCTGAAAACCTTTGTTTGTGGGACTATAAGGGATAAAAAAAAAATAATAATAATAATAAAATATATATATGTGTGTGTGTGTGTGTGTGTATACATACATTATATAAGCATATGGTATAGTTCTACTAAGATTAGTGTTTGACTAATACTAGCTCCAGATGCCACATTAGTATAAAAAGGCTTTTAGTAAAAAGCTTGTGAACAAAGTCAGAGTCAAATATGATGTTTTCATAGTGGCATTGTCAATTTCTGTCACTATCGTTTCTTTCTTACTGCCTGTGTTGAGGTAAAGATGTTATGAATGAAAGAGTACTGATACTGCAGTCCACTGGGTTTGTGGCCTCATAGCATAAAAACATCCTTTCTGCCTGGTTGAAGCTGCTCCCATAACGCAATCATTGAAGATGGTAATATCAGGCTGTGGTTGCCTAGCAATGGTGAGTTCCATTCCTCTTTGCAGCTCTTCTCTGTAGGGCAAATGAGGAATGACTGGATCCGCTCACTGCACACTGCTGACAGCTGACGTCACTCTCTGTTAAAGGAGGGTGATGGGAAGATGCCCAGAACTGGCAGATGCCTCTGTCATTCACCAGCTGCTGGAGGAAGTGGTTCTTTGGCCAAGGAAGGCTGTTTTGTAAACAAATGCACTAGCTGTTAGTATAATAATTGTAGGTTTGCCACGTTTTATTTTTCTCAAAATGTTCTTGCTACTGTTATATTGTTAGTGATGCATTGTGTCAATACCAATATCTGATTTTGTACCAAATCTAGCCTTGAATATTGCATAATGGTTTGAAGCACAACAAAATGTTTGCTTCAAAATGGTTGTATGATTTCTGATAATAATAATGACATTTTGAATTTTTTTTTAGTTTTTTTATTAGTGTGGGCTGTAGCTGATAATGGAGGGTAAAGTAGTGTTTCCCCAAAATAAAACATTACAGTCCTGTTGTATGAGCCAGGAATGTTACCTGTAATGACTGTGTTAATAGTGCTATAGAAAACCAACAGCTAGTATTGCAACAGGAACTTCCATGCAGCTTATCTTACTTTACATTACAGTAAATTCCGTTATTCATCCCTATGAGATGTTCTCACGTTATGTGTAAGGTCAGGACTCCAGGAAATAATACTCATGTAACCATTAGGTAATGGACAACATGTTGGCCCTTACTTCATTTTTGAGTTACAGAGATTACATTTACCTTAAAATCAGAGAATAAGGTGAATACTTAAAGTAATTCATAGATTATCATAATAGATTATTATATTTTAAGGTATTTATCTTTAGCTTTTAGTATGTTTTGGCAAATGCAGAAGCTATATATTTGCATGCTTGCCATTTTGTTAACTAGAGTAACTTAAATACCCAGGGGGTTTCAGTACGTTTTCACTAAATTTTACCCATTTCACAAGAGGAAAAGCCTTTACGTACCATTATTTATATAACTCATCCAAAGAATCCAAGATTTACTTTTTTTAAGATTTACATAATTTACTAATTGCAATTTGTAAAACTTGCAGAACAGGAATGATGCTTCTGTTATCTGAAAGGTTAACTAGCTAACTAGCATGCTATATCTACCCTGGTGAATAACATATTTGTATTTTTATACTCACTGTACATTTGCTACTTAGACAGTAGCCTTATAATAAAAGTTGATCACTTTTGAAACTAAAGAAGCCAGACATTTTCAGTAATATCTGTTGTTTATGTTATTTAAATAAAAGGTGGTAATTTAAGGCAACTTTATCTCAGTGTAATACATTGTGTCTATGGGGCTGCTTGGAAACGAATGCCTGGTCTGTGCTTTGGTCTGAATTGTCAACACTTTATAGTTAAACCAAAACAAAATCTTCTTCATTTACCACCACAGTACAATGAGAGTGTGTAAAATGTGTCTTTTGAGGGTTGGATCAAAGCATGTGGAACCAAAAGGAACCCAGTACTGTGAAGCTTTTGGTGCAGTTAAGTGCTGTCGTTTCCTGACACGACTTGTTAACCATGGTACTCTTTCATTAAGTGTGTGCTGAAGGAGTTTGTGGAAAGGAGGAGGAGAGGTGGTTACTGTAAGGATGACTGTCCATCCACACAGGCACACACTAATACTAATGTGAGTGAGGAGTGTTTTGCATATATGCATATTGGCTTAGATACTGCATGTTAGGGTTCTGACAAAATATCGAAATGGCAATATATAATCGTCCTTGCTCACACAATACGATCATCGATAAGCCGATTGCAATATCGATACTTTAATTAATAAACATTCACCGCCAATTAGACTCCCTGGTGTCACTACTTCCTGTCTCTTCTGGGTGGTGCTGCAGGACACGGGTGAAACTTGAGTAACTCATCAACAGGGAGACACACGGAAAGTGGCTGAGAGACACCCAGCCACATCTTAAGTCTGGGTTCACTTTGCTTTGCTTTTAAAACATTGACGGAACATACCATGAATTATTTTATATCTCTGCTGGACTTTATTTTCTGCATGAAGCTACAACCTGGTTGTAGATAAACATGCGTCAGTAAAACACACATTGCTGGAGAGCTTTGAAAAAGGGGGAAAGATCCAATAATGCAAGTGTGCAGAAATGTACATCCTCACCAGTAACCGTCCTCAACTGTAATTTTAATCAAACTACATCCATGTGCTCAGTAATTTGTTTCGGCCGTTTTTTTACGACACGAGAGGAACAGAAACTGTTCTCTGTACTGAGTAAAAGAATAATAAAAGCCACGGGTCACAACTGGCATTACACTTTGGAGTGAGGTTTCTGAAGAGGTGCATTGTGGGTATAGCAGTTTGCTCTTTTTATGGTTAAGTGTGGTTCAATTTCAGTCAATGTTTGTTTGCATCATGGCCAAGATTGGATTTCATCAGCATTAAGTTTTTTTCTTTGACAAAAAGTAAAAAACCCACCCTAGTTAATGCATAATCATTGAATTATCAGTTCCAACCATCAACAGGTATCACATTAGCCAATTGCTCTCTCCTGTTCATTTGGACAAATGTGAAACATTTCTTACAAACTTCTTTTAGCTTGAGAACTGCAATTTTTTTCTTCATTTGTCTTATACCATGTGTTCTGTTCAGTTATCTAATGTGACCGCTCAGTGAGAAACAAAAGATTCATATCACATGCACCTTGAGCAGAAATAGAATAGAAACATTCTGAAAACAGTTTTGATATGGGTATTATCTATTGTAGCTTCTACTATATTTTTTAGGAATAAACCAGTTGAATTACTTTAAAATTCTGAAGTAAAATCTTTTTTGAAATGCATATAATTGTATGTGGTTTCACTCCACTATTAATTGTCCGCTTTAGTGTGTGTGTTTCAGGAGAGGACACTAGACCCTGGTATAGCAAATAGCATAGATTAAAAAAATGTCTTATTTTATTTCCTAACCTATGCAAAATAATTATATAATCAAATGTTCTAAGGTTATGAATATCCAATTATGCTAACATACACAAAGTAAACCATTCCTTTATGGGTTTAGAACACATACTTTTGGTGTGGCATGTAACATATTTAGTTAATTATAACATTTAAGTGATGTGTGATTTCTAGCTTGTCACTGCTTACTGTAAAAATGCAATGTCACTCCGTGTTAAGCAGAAGCAAATAGACTTCTAACAGGGCTGCACGACATGGACAAAATATCAGTATTGCAATCATAAAGCTACATATTGCAATTGTAATACTTTCAATATATTAAAGGGATCTTATTACGTTTCTTTAATCAATCAGGTTTGAAGTTTTTAAGCATAGTATGTATATGTATGTATTTAGGTATTTGTGTGTAATATTTTGCTTCTTTATTATCCTACAACAATTTAGCCCTGCCTCTTTACAAGAAAGTTCTAATTAACGCTGTGATTGCTTAGAGGCTCATTTGCATATTGCAGGGACTGATATTCAATAAAGATGTAAAGACAATATATTGTGCAGCCACTTCAAGCATTAATTTCATAATTTTTTAAAAACTTGAATCTAATTTTACTGACCCACATTTAAAATTTTTAACTTTCATTTTGCAATTATATTAAACCGCTAACTTCCAACTACGCCTTACTGCAGTGTCTCTTTATATAAACAAGCATATTTAGTGGTGGCTCAATATTAACAATGCCTGTTAAAATATGTTTGGATCCTTATTCTGATGCACTGGCTGAAATCTGGACGTTTCTAAAAAATTAAGTTTTTACACAAGTTTTTAACAGTGCATTGATATTGGATCAATACATTGTGTGGGCTATTAACCTGAGTTCAGAATTGGAACACTACCATCATCTCTGTCTACAGCTATAGGGACGATAGTTGATCCCCACCCCCTTCCCTCATTCTCAGTCTTTTCTTCTCTTCAGTGAAGTTGATCAGTTTGAATGTCACAGTCTGGCACCCCTCTCTCCAACCTGCCCTTAACATATGATAATCATCTCTCAGCAGTTGGTCGCTCTGTCAGGGGGATGGTGATGGAAAAAGAGAACTGTGGGTTCAGAGGGCAGCTGTGTATGCATTTCAGTTAATTGAGCCTCAATGGTTGCCAGACCTTGCTCTACATTTCACTCTCTCAGCCTTCACACTGAGCTTTCTTCTGACCCCGCCAAACAGAAAAGCCCAAACGACTTGAAGAGCACAGAGTTTAGTCAGTATCAGTGGTTGAGGAGCTGCATTCAGGGATCTGTGCTGATGGCAAAAAAGGCTGGAAGGGAATAGCTTCATACTTGTGTAGACCAGGCCATTATACTTGTTTTTCGAGGTTTATAATACAAAGAGCTCCATTGTGTGTATTGAGTATGCTCCTTTAGCATGCTACTCTTCCTTGTTGGGCAAAAACAACTAAAAGTTATACTCTATATTTTGTTAACTAGATCTATATTTCCTGCTTCTCATACTGATTCAACATCTAGTCTAATGCAGCGGTTAAAAAGTTGATTCACCAATCTTTAGTAATAAATCTTTACATTGAGTACAATATAAATGGTAACCGATCACCAAAAAACTCATTTTCTAAGCCTGTGTGATGGAGTTCAGTATTATGTTCAGTATTTTTTCCCACAACCCTTGATAAACCGAGCATGCATCTACTTTAACCTTCTGTTGTACAAACATGCTTGAACTTATTCATACTTCTTTTTGTCTTGTCTTTTTCTCTGGTCTTTTTTCAGATTTTCTTTTTATCAGAATCAGGTTATCAGCAGTGTGAGTAGTGAGGGCAGGAGTGAATAGACGTGATTATGGTAATTGCCAATGGTGGTGGTGTATTGTTGTGGTCTGCTGAACTGCATCGTTTCCCTCGGGGTTGCAGCACAGCCTCTTTTACTGCTCTTGCAACAGATGGTCATTTTGGAGCATGGCCACCAAGGAGGCTGCAGTAGCATTGATCAAGAACAATCACCTAACCTTGGGACTTGACATTCTCCTTATTACTGAGGTTATTTAAAATGATTCCTGATATTTCCTGAACCCCTTTCAATTCTGTCTGTTATTTGTTAACAATGTAGGTCTTGTGCCTTGGTGTTTGGCTCATGGGGTTTTATTCAGAATGTATTGTAACTGTGTATATTTTCTGTAGAGTTACAGTATTGCTAACACATCAGTGAGAAGAAATTGCCAAAAAAGCTCCTAGATGTAGATATTATTAGGATATTAAGACCATTCTGTACATATATGTGACACTGTATTTAATGTGGTGGCATTTAGTGTTAGGGCTTGATGATGAAACAATGAAGATAATAATCACAAAATAACATTTCCTTGGTATAATGTCAATCAAACTCATTGCACCCGAGAAAAAAGGCTCAATAGACGAGGACAATGTTGAGAGAAAGGATCCATTACATGGCATTCAACAAAATCACCCCACAGAGACCGGGAGGAAAGCAGAGGCTACTGGCCATGAATACCTTCTGTAATTAGATCCAACAGGACCCAGTCTGCCAGCAGGAGAAACAACACCTCCAAGACCATTAAACTGAGCACTGGCACTACACAAGGCTGTGTGCCCAGTCCATTGGTTGTTTACATTGTTATCACATGATTGTACTGCCAAGTACAACTCAAACCACATCATGAAATTTATATATCATCCAGCAGTAGTGGGACTCATCAGTGGCAATGATGCATTGTTATAGAGAGAGGATCTCAGACAGCTGATGAAATGGTGTTGAAACAACACTTAAACTTTGATTCAGGAGAAACCCTGCCATCCAGACTCTACTCTACATCAGCAGCTCTGCTGTTCAGAATGTCAGCAGCATGATGTTCCTGGCAGTGCACTTTTGCAGACAACTTCACAAGGACTATTAACACCACTGCCATTACTAAAAATCCTTCGTGCAGAGGCTGAAAAAGGCAAGCGCTCCCCCTAGCATTCTCACTACATGCTACCAGGGGACGACTGAAAGTATCACCTGCTCATACATCCTTGTATGGTATGAGAACTGCAACAAAACAAATCAAGAGGTCCGTCCAGTGCATTATAAAGTAGACTGTGCCCTATAATGGAACGTTTAATCCTAATATTTCAGTTTTAAAACACAAGAAGCGTAAATTTAGATCTGTTGCTTTCAGGCCTAAAGCCAGGCACAGAAGAACCAAAGAATGATGGTAGGCTTCGCCCCATTCTGGATTTGCATATTTGCAACAAACACTTGATACTACCAACACAAAAACTGGTATTATATATATAAATATAATAATAAACATGAATCCACTGTGTAATTATGTAGCTTTATTAGCAGCGTCCTCCTGAAAAACAGCAGTGACGTCCTTCTCTCTGTTGCTAACGGGCTCTGGTCGCTATGGTGATCATGGTGATCTCAGGGTTTTCTGTCATGACTTTCATCAAGAATACCGGCAAAGTTGATGTCTTGTACATATTTAGATGCTACAGATTGAGATCGTGTTTAAAAAAAAAAAAAAAAAGCACAACCCATTCCCTGCCCACAGCCCGGTGCGAAATGCTCCACCACCTGGTGGTTGGGGACCACTGCCCTACAACCTCCATTTAAAACTCTGTTGCCACTATGCAGTGGTGATCATGTGCAAATGCCCGTCAGAACTGGAATGCTGGAGATCCTCAGCTATATTCAGACATGGCAGTGCCCAGGGGGGACCACAGATACGTCTCTTTACAGCTGTGGAGCAATACACAAAGCCAGATCTCTGAACGGTGTGTTGGAGTCTGTGTGAAGCACATGTTTTCGAATTGCTAGCAGTAATTTGGACTCTGAAATAAATTTGCATCGCGGCATGAACATTCCAGGTCACCTGAATTGAGATGCAAATCTGTTCTTGATGAGGTCACCCTTATATGGAGAGTGGAGGTTTCACCCTCAGGTGGTGAGTCAGTTATAGGAGAAATATAACCGTGTGGGTTTTTTCCTTTTGTAAAAGCTCTCTTTCTCAGTGGAGCATTGTTTTCCACTACAGAGTATGAATGTGATATGGGTAAACATACTTCTCTGCACATTCCTTCCCCAGAACCTCCTATCTCTCCCTCTGTCTCATAAGAGTAAGGTAGAACAGACTGATGTTTTGCCTGGGTAGATCCATCACCACAGTACAATTTGCACCAAAACTGGGAATTCTGTTTGCAAGAAAGTGAATAAATGTGATCACGTATTGGCTAATACTTGTAAAATTGCAGTGATTAATCACCAAGTCTGCCTTAACTAATTTTCATCTTGTATAACGTGTAAGCTCCCATGTAAATAATGTTAACAAGAGTCTTGACAAAAGATTGTTTAAACTAGGGCTAGACAAGATGGAAAAATAATATCGCAATATTTTTTCCTATCAATCGCTATCAATATACAATAAATAATATTTATACTGAATGGGGAGTGAAAAAGAACTGATAATTCTGAAATAGTTATTTGAATTGTATAATGATACTGTATCGATACTGATACTACAGTACTACAGTACATAATGATACTGTATCGATACTGATACTACAGTA
>JBBIGC010188410.1:0-14065 GCA_037576955.1 Lepidarchus adonis | reverse complement strand
TCTCTCTCTCTCTCTTTCTCTCTCTCTCTCTCTCTCTCTCTCTCTCTCTCTCTCTCTCTCTCTCTCTTTCTCTCTCTTTCTCTCTTTCTCACGCAGCTGTTTCAAAAACAATGTTTCTACAGTAAATCATAAAAGCTGGCTGAGCGTTCACTCCATTTTGTGCTGTCTTTTTGTCATTCACCGTCTATCTACTCTCACAAACAAAAGGAAAAACAAAGGCCTCGCTACCAAAACAGCAAGGAAACAAAGGGGTATCTCTCGTTCTGTAGATTATCTGTTGAATGGCAACAGGAACAACACGAATAGAATAAAAGCTTGTAGTGGAGCGTAGCATGACTCAAAGAATAATAACACATTTTCACCTTTATATGTATATGTTAGTGCTCTTGCCTTCTTATTTATTGGTCCATGTATAATATAATGACTTATGGAATATGATAATTTCATACAATCTGCTACATTTCCATCAACTTGTACATGCAAACAGATTATAATCTGAGCTGATTGTTAAAAGTCAGGTACAGCTGTCCGTCCATTAGCAAAATTGATACATTGGATTGTGCATTACAGATTGTTACAGCCCTAGTAAACATGGATACTGTGAGTTTTTGGTTAAATTAATTTAGCATGATTGTGTGTATAATACAGCTTTTCTAATTTCTTTTTATATACAGATTGTACACTGTAAGAGAGAAGCGTATGCCTCCTGTAACAGGCTCCTTGGGAGTAACCCAGTAACAACAGAAAGGTAAATTTAACTGGGTCAGCTGAACTGTGTTAAATTAGGTTGTTTTTTTCCTGGCCTCAGAAGCCTGATTCTGGACAACATTGGTAAGTTTTTAGAGATCCTCCGCTGAGAGTCACTTTTAATATGATAAAGCTGTAATCAAAACTCCAGGAAACTTAAGTGAGTGATAAACCAGAGCACCTTACTGTGCCTTCAAGGTTCATATCGTTTGAATAATAGCTTGCGTGTTGAAGTAGTACATTTAAAAACAGGTCTGGTGTTTCTACTGAACATGTCTGCACATGTGATGGTTGTTTCGACACAAAGAACTGGTGTCACGCTAGGGCTGTCGTCCAAAGCGTGCATCATGTAATGTTGCGTAGTCTGAAAACGAGTTGTTTATTTTCATAGCTTTTGTATTTGTTTGAGGTGTTACTGAACTACTTAAAGTGATGACTCAGATTTATTTTTTTAGTAAAAATTATGACACGTAAGATTGTCTGACATCCATTTTGATTTTCAGTTCTCATCAGAGTGAAATTCCAATTCAAATTTTATTTGTCACATACACAGTCATACACAGTATGATTTGTAGTGAACCCCAGATACATAAACACAAATTAAAAACAATTTAAGCGCAAACAACAATAAATAGTGCACAATAGAGAAATAAAGAATATAAGAAATATAAGAAATATAAAAAAAGTCTGTGCAATCTGTGGCTGTGCTCAATGTGAGCCACCATAGCAAAGTAGCCTGATAGAGCAATCCATTGTGTTGTGGAGTCTTGGTATTGCAGTTCTGGTGTTTGCAACACTAAGCATCTCAGAAAATTAAGTAATTTATAACCCAGCTGTAGGCTAGGCATGGGCTGCTGGACAATGCTATTGTCCATCACGGATGCACACACTCAGACCAACTCTTGTTGTAGTCTGAGGCTTTGCTTGTTTTTCCTGAACCACCACCTTGTAGCATAAGTGATGTGTCGTCTTTTTGCATCTCATCTACACTATGACTTGTTTACAGCAGCATATTTCTGAAGTTTTTACAGTGCTCAAAAAGTCTATAGAGCAAGATGTTAAGTGAAGGATTGTATTATTAAGAGAGAGAAAAAAATCCAAACCTACGTGGCCCTGTGTGACAAAGTGATTGCCCCCTAAACCTAATTAGCAGCAACAACTGTAATCAAGCGCTTGCGATAACTTGCAATGAGTCTTTTATGGTGCTGTGGAGGAATTTTGGCCCAAACTCATCTTTGCAGAATTGCTCTAGTTCAGCCACATTGGAGGTTTTTCTACCTTTTTTAAGGTAATGACACAACAGTCTTTTTTATCTCTTTCTTATCATGAACACTGACCTTAACTGAGGCAAGTGAAGCCTGAAGTTCTTTGGATGATGTTGTGGAGTCTTTTGTGAGCTCTTGGATGAGTCGTTGCTGCACTCTTGGGGTAATTTTGGTCGGCCAGCTACTCTTAGGAAGGTTCTCCACTGTTCCATTTTTTCACCATTTGTGGATAATTGCTCTTACTGTGGTTTGCTGGAGTCGCTAAGCTTTATAAATGACTTTATAACCTAGTCTCAAACCTCATTTGTTCCTGAATTTTTTTGACTCTTAGCATTGGAGCATCTAGATTTTGCAGATGTTTTGGTCTACTTCACTTTGTCAGTCGGGTCTTTTTTACATGATTTTTTGCTTAAGAACAGATGTGGCAGTGATCAAGCCTGGGTGAGGCTAGAGATATTGAACTCAGGAAATAACATGGTAAAGAAAGAAAGGAAGGGGGCAAACACTTAATACCACTGTGTATTACTTCTGTATGTTCTCTGTATTGTAACAATACTTGAAGAGCCATAACACTGCAGCTTTGTTCAGCCTTCCGCTAACATTACTGGTTTAGATGTGTGCTAATTATCAAGCCCTTGATAATTTAAATCAAGAATGTCAAAGCTGGGCTAACACTAAACTGCACTGTGCTTTATCCCTCTGGACTAGATATTGCTCACGCCTGGACTAAATGTAGTTCATGATGATTTATGACCAGTCTTGGACTAAACTTGATCGAGTAGCCTCACTGTACTGTGTGAAATTAACTGGTACATGTATATCAGACATCTTAAGAATATATTGTTGCCCTTAATCTCTGTTAGCTCAGACCAGCTAGCCCAGTTCCAAAAGATGCACATACGTTCCTGTATGTGAGGTCTGCTAGGCTCTAGATGTCCCATTTATGATTTTGGAGCAGCGTTGCTCATGAATGGCTTCTGTACGCCCTTATTACGGCCTTGAGCACGGATGAAGCCCAGCAGTGGCGCATTACCCAAACGTCACACCAAAGAGACCTGTCCAAGTAGATGGCTTTGTTCTGGCCCTGTTCTGATGTGAGTAAAATACATTTGTTTATTAATTTCATTTGTCATGGAACTGCATTGTGCTTGTAACCTGAATTGAGCTACTATAGATCAGCAGGTTGTACATGTCTGTCCAAAATGCACCCAAGAGGGTTTGTGCCCTTGGGGTCAGCACGTTGTTGATTTAACCAAAATGTGGACCTTGAGGACTGCAGAGCCATTTGGGAATGGAGTGCTCTCTGATCTCTGACCTGCTTTGATGTAGCATGTGAAATAAGTTGACTCCTCAAGTAGTCTGTTGTATCAAGTGCTGCATTATGAATTCACTGTTTTCAGATGGTTTGCATCAGTGTTCATGTTGCTTTATTTCTGTGGTTGAATACTTTTAACTAACTACTAAGGGTAATTCATTACAAGTCACAAATCTTTTCCAATTTCAGTAATGCACATATGAGGTATGAAGTAATATTGTGCTGCTTTCTTGATATTGACAGCAAATGCTTGAATTTTTTTTATCTAAAGTTGATTAGTGCATTAGGTTTTGGTCTCATTGATTTCTCGAAAAGTTCTGATGCATAAACATTGTAGAAACAATCGTGTACTTAGTTGCAGAATTATTTGAAACGGACACTTGAGTTTCATTTTGACCTTGCTACCAAAGACCCATTTAGCGTTTGCTTGAGACACAGCTGAGCAGATTCATATGACACGTAGTTGAGATTTTGAAGGTGTGCACTTTGTGGCCTCTGTGAGCCACACTTCCCTATGAAGCGCTTTACTGGTGTGTGGTGCAGATACAGTTACATGCATGTTTTCATTAGCATTAATTGGAGTTATTATATTTAGCTTCTTGTGGATTGTAGCAGTGAAGGTATAATGCAGACTATAATACAAGCATTCAGTAGAGAACTGTGTTTTTTGAGTTACAGGAGGAGGATTACCCCCAAAATGACACCAGAACCAACAGCATTATGGGTGGGAATTAGGGGGTATCTCACGATACGATATGATATGCGGCCCATGATAATGATAATATTGCGATACCGTGATTCTGCGAAAATTGATTTATTGGACTACAATGACACGTCGATATATCACAGAAACATGAGGATGTGTTATTTATTTACACAAGAAACAACAATGCTATTGTTAACTGTCCCGTATTTTTATGGTCGGAAGTGCAGAGAAACCGCTACTTTGGCTTCAGGGCTTCACTTCTGTTCACCTTGGTCACCTGACAAGTTGTGCTACCAACCCAAACTACATCTCCCCTACTTTCTTACACTACATAGTCCATAATGCATTGCTCCTCATGAAACACACCTTCTGCTACAGCTAACTTGTTTTAACCCTGCCTGTACCAGATGAATTATGGAGCTTTTCAGCTTTTACCCAAGTCTGTTCCCCTCAGTCGAGCAGTGCCACCACAAGGAGAGAAAAAGTAACAATACTAGTGAGTCAAATTGGCGGAAAATGTTTATTAATTTAAATATCGATGTTGCTGTCAGCGTATCAGTTGTCAATGTTTCGTCACACCCCTAAACAGCAAAAATCTATGTTCCACTAATATAACATTACAAATTTCTAATATATTTGAGAGAATATTTACCACATATATATATATATATATATATATATATATTATTTTTTTTATTTTTTTTTTTGTCATTTTTCTTGTTATTTACATACAGTAGTTTAAACTGCTCCCACATGTTTGATTTTAGCCACATGGAAAGTGCAGATTTTTGTGATCTTAGATGAGTTGCCTACGCTAAACTGATCATAATCATCGTCTCAATCACTGTTTTCAATTGTCCTTTCTTAAAACCATAAAGCAGTTTGGGCTCATATGGTGTATATTATCATTTGAATATTAAATATAGAAATTAATACAGACTATGTAGACTATGTAGCCTTTGGCTAAGGCTATGCAGAACCTCACAAAATGTATGAGCATCTATAAAATGCCTACTTTCAATAACTATACTTTCTTCTACTAGTTTTCTGTCATGTTGTCCACTGCAGAGAAACAAGCTCATGTAGAAGAAAAGTCTGCATCTTCCATCTTCCATTATTACACACATTAATATGCATACATCTAAACGAGCAAACTGTTACTTTAACAAGATGAAAATGCAGAATTTACTTTTTGTTCAAGTCCTTATATCTGCTGTTTTTACAGCTTTTATTGGGATGTAATACAAAGCAAATGCAACACTTTTTTATTAGACATCAAAATCTAAAGAATTGTGCTGTTTTACCATTAAAATTGTAAAGTGGAATTTTGAAATATAATTATTATTACACACGATGCTTCTGAAGGTTCACAGGCGTGTCCATGGATGTGAGACCCATGTATTCACTGACCCACATACCGGTTTTGAGTATCACTTCATCTCTCATGTAATGCTCAAACAGCACTCTACAATATTTATGTCACTAATCATCCAAAAAAACGACAACTTTCCAAACCGTGTACGATGGTTTGCCTCTGTTTAGCCTCTGTATCAGTGGCCTCTGCTCCAGTGTAATGTAGTGATGTGTTTTAAGTGCTGCTGGTATTGTAACTACCCACATATGTCCCTGTAGAGCAATCTGCTTAACAGCTCTCTTGTGTGCACATGCACGCGTCCGCACACACACACACACACACACACACTCACACACGCATACACACGCTACCACCACATGTGCCATGCAGGAAAAGATAAGGATCTCACCCATTTCCTGGGGTTGTGTGTGTGTGTGTATGGTGCATGAGTCACACTGCTGCATGTGTGTGTGTGACCGCAGTTGTGGTCATTATTGCTTGAACTCTCTTCCTATTGCTGCCATCTAGTTACTGCTGCTGTCGTCGCCCTGCTGTCAGCTCTGTTGGAAGACCCTTCCTGTGGAATTCCTGCGGGATTATAGGACTGGAGAGCCATATAAAGACCGGGTTATTCACTTCACACTGTAGACTGTTTCTGCTAAACCCAGTACTTAAATCCAGAAATGCAACCACCTCTCTAAAATCAAACCATGTCAGAACAGTATATACTGTGCACTCTTCTCATATTTTGAATAAATTATTATTACTGTAATCAATTATCCTATCAGCTTGTTTGGTTAATTAACTAATCTAGCTATTCTTTTTTTATTTCTCTCCCTTATCTTCATTTGATGGCAAAAATGACATTATCACCACCTGGAAATTGTAAATGATACAATGTATGTTTCACTACAGTTTAAGCATATGTATCATGATGTATAAACTGAGCCTGAGTCACGGTTTTAAATCATGGACGTTGGGACGTCATCTTTCATATGAGAGTTAATGCTGCATAGCTTCAGCAGTTGATGGAACCCCTTCTTCTTATCTGCATCTTTGTTGCACATAATTTAAGGATGAGAAATACTGCTTCTGTTTCTATTACTCCAGCGTGACACTTGTGTGCAGGGAAACACACCTGTATATGTGAAGTAAAAGCAGGACTGAAGTTTTTTAGATATTATATTGGCTTGTAAAGTAGAAATGCATAGAAAAAACCATCTGTCATATGTCTTTTATGTCATATCAGTCTTCAGTTTCCTGTATTACACCAGCAGGATGTCTACTACAGTATGTCACAGTGACCCGGTCCAGATGAGATTATAGTGCACATCACAGTATGGTAGTTTACTCTGGCAAACATTCTTACTAAACTTGTTGAGCAAGTTAAATGAGGTGTGTTTGAGCATGTAAATTATGATAATGATTTCATAATAATACAGCATTAACCTTTTACTATGAAATTTTTATTTATTTTTTTGCTGTAAAATCAATGGGAGTTGTTCCCAAGAAAAATGACAGTCCCTTCCGAAAGCATTGTAGTGGGCCAGTCTGGTATATGTAATTATTATATTGCAGTAATTGTTTGAATATGCGCACATGCGCATCTGAATATGTGCTAAATGATGCATTTAAGCAATGTATAATAAAATCAGTTAGTATGGTAGTAGTGGAGTAGTTCTTTGTATCATGTGTTGATACATAGTGTACAGCACTGTACTGTTGTATCAGGGTCAATATATATATATATATATATATATTCTAAATTACAAATGTTAGTGTTTATATACTACAAAGAAACAAGTCAGAATTTCATATATATATATTTCTATCATGAGAATGTTATGTAATCGACACATTGCTGTATTCTGGCTGATGAATTATTACACAGCCCTGGTGATCAGATACTCAGTTAAGCCATTCCACACAAATGGTTCTGAGGACAGTTAACTAGCCGTGCTGAGGAAACCATGCTGTTTCCATGCTGTTTCTAAGTTTTCTGTGCCAAAGTATGTTCAGGTGAAAATGCTTTTGCAAGGCAGTGTTTCTGTTTGTTTCATGTCATCGGGTAAACCCTTTTAAAAAGGAAATTTTGGCTTAAATACATTGTGTCAACCAGGTGTGAAATGAGAGCATTGTGGCACATCATAAATTACAATTGTTTATTCATATTCAAATACAAATTTTTCCATTTAAAAACACAACAAACTCTGTACATGTAAATATACCAAGTTGTATTCTTATTTATGCTGTTGTGCCATTGTAAAAAAAAATTTGTTAATTTATTCTGTATACAATTTTAATAACTCAAAGTAATACTACATACTGTTTGTTTTCTGTCAGAAAACCTAAATATAACTGAATTTAATTATTATGGCTTGAAGAATGTTGTAGAATGTTTTTTTTTTTCTTGTACTGATGCTTGTTGTGGGATCATGATAATTCCTTACATGTTTATTGTTTATTTAATAATTTTAAAAACAAATGTAATATAGTTGTTTTTTTATGCCAATGGCAAAATTTTCAGTGCTCCATTTGTACACAGAAAAATAAATAATTTAACTGTAATTAAATTGAGGTAGAATAATTGTTAAATTGTTAAACGGGTACATTCAGAAGGCCAGTCCAATCTAAAGTGAGTCTCATGTCGCACTAGCAGCTGATTTTTTTATCTTACCAAACACTGAAAGCAGAGTTGTCAAAACAAATCTGTGCCGAGGTCATTAATAGGTGCTTTATGGTAAAAGCTGTTTAAGCTTATACCTTACACTACACACTACAAGACTTTTTAAACAATTTAATGTTGCAGAGGCACTTTAGAAGTTTCAGAAAACCAGTTGTTATGCGTGAACGACCCTGAGATGCAATAAGATGTGATCGCAGCTTTGCCGATGACTGGGATTGGATATCTCGATTGCTCGATTGACCGAGAGCAACAGCCAATCAGAGGCGGGATATGTCTTTTACGGTGTGGTTTATGTCAGGATAATGCTTGGCCAAATGAAATTAAAGTCAGGGCTGATGGTACTGGTACATGTGTCAGACAAATCTGCAGAAATGAAACCGTGACTCTCCTCCAGCTCGCACAGAAGAGCAAACCATACACCAATCCCCATGCAAGTATACACGTGGTGATCTGAAGCCTCCAGGGGGCGTTGCTGCCACGGCTACTTTAAACGGGATGTGAAGCTCTAGCTACTGTGGAAACTTGGGGGCTACATGGTTTGCGGTTACTCCAGCCATACAGGAATTTGTGGGTCAAAATCATTCTCCCTAGTGAGCAATCCTGTAGTGTGAAAACCCAGGTCACAGATAAGTCCTATGGTTGTTCGTAAGACTCCCAGTCGCAAGAACACAAGGCGCCTAGTGTGAACAGATCTCACAGTGGAGATCTCGCAGTGTTGCGACCTCCTAATTTTGAAGTGTGATATTTGCATTAGCTGTATCTAGCTAGTTCTCAGCTTGGCCCAGGAATAGGACAATAAACATTCATCGGGAAAATACTGTAATAGTTCAATAATTAACTAGGCAGAAAAAAAACTCTCAAATGCTTCAGCACTTATGAAAACTGGAGCAATGGTCATCCTCTGTACAGATCATCACCTTTTTAGCATAACAAACAGCACTGTTAAGGTCAAGTACCTCAGTAGCTGTGTGCTATGGAAGCCTAGGTGTGTCAAATTAAAATGGCACTTGAAAATAATAGTATAGATACTGTGGGAAATGGGTATTCAAAATGTTCAGTTTTTATGTATCGTATTTTTAACTACTACTGTAGCTGTAGTGTGTATGGCTGAGCGACTGATAATGAAAGGGCTGAAAGTGGCTGCAGGGCAAGTGAAGAGGCAGTCAGTGTGCAGGACACACTGCTCTTCTGTGCACACCAACAGATAACCATGATTAATTCCAGTCTTTTTTTTATCCCTCGTACTGTTCTGTGTCTCCTGTGACCCTTTGGACTTCCTCTTTATTTCTGTGCCACTTTAATCTTGCTGTAAGTCCTTGTCAGTGATACAGAGGTTTTGATTTTTGTGTCCTTTAAATGTTGTTTTCAGAGATATTTCTTGTGTTTTCAGTTGAATTGGTTGAAAAGATTTAAACAGAAAATGTTTAAACTTCACTTGTTAAGCGAGTGATAATGTATTGTGAGATGACCTTTTATGGGAAAAAAATGCAGACTGGATTTATTTTCCATAATGGCCATCTCATAATACATTGTCCTGCTTTTTATATATATATATATTTTAAATTTTTAACATGAACTGCATTACAATGATTATTACTAATAATATATATATATATATATATATATTATAATTTTTTACATGAACTGCATTACAATGATTATTACTAATTATTTACTTTGTACAAGCACTTCACCATTTACATTTGTGCCCACAAAACAGTACTAAATACTAAAACAGTGGCAGTTTTATTGACCTACACATTTTTGATTAACACTAATATTGACTGATTAAATAGTTTAAAGTATTGTATATGTAGCACTAGGTGGAATAATTTGATTGTCATCTGTCAAGCGTGAAATGACTGTCTGCTCTCAATCATCACTTTTCTTAAACTCGATACGGTAGAGGATTTTTATTACATTCTGAGATTTTTTTTTTTTTTTTGTATTTTTTTGAATACATATTTTTAAGCAGTAACATGCTTATGATAAAGGCAAGAGATTCTGCTTCTGCCAAAATAAAAGAACTGATAGTCAGAACTAGTCAATCAGTCTGTGTCAATTTGTATTAACATGCAGTTCAGTAGTTTTCTGTTTGTGTTCTCTAATTTTCTTACCCACATCTGCACAGGACTGTTCTTTACTGAGTGATCTGAGTTCTTGAGCAGTTGGATTATGTTTTTGATTGTTTCTGGTTACATCACCTATCACTTACTAGACCTAAGGTGCTTTTAGTTGTCTTGTTTGGCTTGTCAATTTATGCCTGATGTAGGAAAGAACTACACACACACACACACACACACACACACACACACACACACACACACACACACACACACATGCCCGCCCGCCCGCCTTTGGGGACAGGATTTTTATTGATTTACTCTCAATGACTGCCACATGCTGTGCTAGTTAAAACTGGTTGATTTCCCACACACATACACACACACACGAACACATTTAACTAATTTGCATTGCTGATTAACAGTGGTCTCGTAGGAGGTGTGTGTGCATATGTTGGAGTGTGGAGAGAGGACACTACACTAAAAAATTATCTTGAACAAGTAGTTCACAATGAGCTAAATAACAGTTAACTTGCTCAAACTATTTAAATGGACAAAAATAGATGCAGCAAACTGAGTATACATGTAAAATTTGTAAATATATACATGAATTTCCCTAGTTTTATTAATTTTTTTTGAAAATTCAAATTAGAGAATAACTACATTAATATTATTAATATTCTTTAATAAAGTTGCCCTGAACTAAACAATTGTTGTACAGTAAATGTCTTTTTTTTTTCTTCCTGCTTTCTTTTTGTGTGATATTTTGTCTGTGTATTTATACCTACTTATACCTTTTTTAATGCATTTTAATGTTAAACAAAAAATAACTAAAAGAAGGCCAGAGACTTTGTTTGGATTGTGATCATCTCTTAATATATGCTGAAATACATTTGGTTCTTTATAGTACCCAAATTTCAGTGGCATGCTAGCTGCAAATCATCCAGTTCTGGTGCTTATTGTCTAGATAATAATACGGTTGAAATCAAAGTGTAGCTGCAGTTCTCGGGTGTTATTTTTTTTTTTTTTGGTCTTCATTATCATGGTTAATTTTTTTTTTATGAGATCATTGGAATCTTCTTCTTTGTTGTTGTTTTTTTTTCAATCAAATGTAGGGGGGGAGGCACAGGGTGTAAAGTGCTTATTAAAATAAGGAATTTTTAAATAATTCCTTCAAGAAGAGACCAGGAAACTATGGCTGGGGCTTATATCTAAAATATGAGTATAAAAGAGCATATTTGCAAAAGTGTAATGGAGGTTAATGACTGACAGAGTAAATTAATATTATATAGTTATAAAACTAGGATGTAAATCTGAATTTACAATGATTCCAGTCTTAAAATCTGATTATGTAAGCCTTTAGGTCAGGGTAAAATATACAGAAATTTAGGATCACTACACACAATTTGGATTTTATATCAACATGTCCGCTCTGTAACAACGTTACCTGTGAATAGATCTCCAATTGTTAGGCTGCTTGTGTAAGACATGAGTAAATTGATGAATGAAGTAAATATCATACACTACAAAATCCAGAGTTATTGTATGTTAGACACATTATGCAGTTTTGGAATTAGTAACTGTCAATATTGGCATTTAAACATTTCATAAACTAATGCATTCTGATTGACCTTTTCATTTTGTAGTGGCATATGATTGACTTCATAATGGCATTATATTTCTGTTCATTTGACTCAGTTAAATGCTGTTCTTTCAAACATTCTCTCGGTATCTCACTATGGGCGAACGCCCTCGGCGTGACGGACCATGGAAGTACCAATGACACCATGTCTGTCTGTAAAGACGGACCAAACGCTGCAACCATGCGGGAGCTCCGCCTCCCCTATATATTCCGCTGTAGCACTGCTGTACGGCATTCTCCGCATGCGCTTTTCCCAGTGAAGACCACAAGTGCCTCTTTCGACTCTCCAGTCTCTGCGGCCTCCTGCTAAACAGTCCATCTGCGACCCGTCAAAGGCCACGCTTGGGGCGTAGGACAGCTGCAATTGACTGCAGTCACCAGAGCTTGTCACAAGCTTTACAGTAGAAGTCATTTCTACTCCATCACACTAGCCACCGTTATAGCTGGCTAGCTCCCAACGCTCACGGCCTCCGTCACAGAGCCTAGCATTATCTCCATCACACCACGTTCGAAGGTGGACCTTGGCTTCTGGGCATGCAATACGTGAGCCGGCTATATCATCTCCATAGTAAGATACCAAGCGAATGTTTGAAAGAGAACGTTGGGTTACTGTCGTAACCGTGGTTCTCTGATAACATGAGTGAGGTATCTCACCACACTTCCCTGCTTGTATTACATGGGGAAGAGTGCATGCGGAGAATACTGTACAGCTGCGCTACAGCGGAATATATAGGGGAGGCGGGGCTCCCGCACTTTACAGACAGACGTGGTGTCATTGGTACTTCAGTGTTCCGTCACGCCGAGGGCGTTCCCCCATAGTGAGATACCTCACTCGTTATCAGAGAACCACGGTTACGACAGTAACCCAACGTTCTGAATCCAGACTGTTATGTTGTGTGTTTACCTGTGGGGTGTAGTAATGAATCCATCCAGTGTGTTTCTGTAACCTGTCATGTTTGAGGTTCATCATCCATTGGATTGATGAAACATGAATCAGTTGTCTATTAGAGCTGAACCTTAATGTCGTTATGATAAATATCCTCCTGATATGGTGAGGTAGGCAGAGAAAACATCGCAGCCAATACTGGGTTCTCCCTCTGACTGCACAACGTATAAAGAATAATGGAACATTTCCGCTCCTCAAAAATGCATGTAAATCCAAAACAGTTGCTCATCAAGTTTTCACACATACACATCCAACAGAACACAAGTCCTGAAAGCCAGTGTGGGTTTGGATTCACTCTAGTGAGCAGAAACATGGTCGGCATTCGATCCACTCATCTGACACCATCTCTGTGGACAAGGCCTTAGTGTTTTGGTTGTTTTATATATTTGAAGTTCAGCGTTAGTGATTTTGCTCAACTGACCCCTCATGTCAAAGTGACTGTGTTTGCAATTTCAATGAGAGGAACTTTCTGGTAATTAAAACAGAAAAAAATATGACTGTGAATTGTCGTAGCACAAATTAGGTAAACTTGTGCTCTTTCCTCTCAAAGTGTGATGTCCACAAACTACAGTAAATTTAAGCTAGATTGTGTGTCTGTCTGTCTTGCTAAGCTAGCTGTAAAGAGCATTTCTTGGACTGTTTATGTCTTGCTTGCTTGCCAACCACTTCCAGTGCCTTGTTCTGTGATTTTTGTATGGCAGAAGTGAGAGTAAAATCTTTAGCCTGTCTGCAAGCCTGTTAAAATATTTTAGAAACTGTAGTTTTAGATTTCTCTCTAAAGTATTGCACAGTGTTAGCACAAGCAAGCAATGACAATTAATGGCTTAATTATAAGCTCTTTTAATAAGGAAATATTTTACTTCCCCATGATTTAATTAGATTTATTTTTAAAGTTTAAAATTATATATATTATAGTATACATTTATTATAGTGTCACAACTACAGGCACTGTTCATACACAGTAGTGAAATATAAACTAAAATATAGTTTTCTGTGTAAAATTTGAGTTCATGCTTTATAAAATGTTCATTATTTTTGAATGATTGATTATTCTAACATTCAAAATATAATTGAGGTTAAATTGCATCTCCATAAGCAATTCATCTTGCATGATGCATTTTTGCATCCCTGATAATTACAGAAATGTTGAAATATTTCACTACACCAGTTTTCTGAGTTTTCTAAGACAAAATGAACAGACTCTAGCCTTACACCACATTCAGTCAATCATGCTCTATCTGAACTACTCACTCTGAACAACTACTCATTCATTTCCCAGATATGCCTGTAATGATCACTGGATGATGCCTGATGCTTATCTATATATATATATATATGTGT
>JBBIGC010188402.1:0-14065 GCA_037576955.1 Lepidarchus adonis | reverse complement strand
AGTGTACACTGATAATAGTAGTTAGTCAGTATGAATCGCTACTTACATAGATAAACGCTTCCGAAAAAGATGCCTGTATGTCCCAGACAAAAATGGTTTTGTTGATTTCGACTGGTACCCTGAACTCAATTATGTCTGCCTCGACATCCATTCTGTTTCTGTCTCCAGCTTTTATCAGAGGAGGGTAGTCTACACGCACCACCCGTTCACATATACAGCATTTTATTAACACAGTAATTAGTACTGCTTCGAAGTGTGTCACGAAAGACACGAGCAAATTCGTTCGGGTGGAAAAGTTAAGTAAATGGATAGTAAACCATTCGGAATTTTTCGCACATCCAGCTTGGTGGCAGAGACATAACAGAAAATGTCTCCCTGAGAACACTTCCGTAAACAGAGTGCGTTTCCCGCGCAATTTCGCGACAACTATGTCACAGCGACGTAGGGCAAACAGAAAGCAGGGGGAGTCAGAGGGACGTGAGCGCATGCGCGAATCAGTAACGGTTAATACTGTATTTTCACATTTATTTGTTTTACGTTCATGGTGGAGTCTAAACTTTACTCAGTTGAAAGTATATTCTCCCCAGTTACTCAAGCTGCGGTAAAAAAGTATTTTCTACCAAAATCATGTTATTTTCGGGAAAGTTAACCCCCCCCCCCCCACACCTTCGAGAATTTGCTACTACTTCTATGGGGCATCCACCATCTATCACTGTAAAAGGTAAAGTTTTCTGAACTCTTTTATTCCCTTGAGGATAAATAAAGCAAACAGCTCCAAAGTGGGCAGTCAGTGTTAAACCAGCTAAGCAGAGTGGAACTGAACCAAAACTATAGTCTCAAAAACTAATTTCAGGTAGGAGTAGTTTAAATAAGACTGCTAGACTCATGAATGAGCTAAACTCACCCACAACATGAGTCATTTAGCCCACAAATGGCCAACAAAATGGTCACCAAGCAACACACAGTGTGTTTGAACATGTTAGGCAGAGGTACATATTAGCTGTATCCACAAAGAAGACTGATAAGTATAATTAACCCAAAGAGAGATCAATCAACATGGATGCTCTCTCTCAGTGTCACTCACTTTGGCTCTTTATCTCCATCTCTATCACTCTATTACTCACTCTCAAAAAATTATACTTCAGGATATAGATATCTCTGGCTATTGTGTACAATTTGTCTTTTGTCCTTCTGTGTCAGTGTATATATAAATCCTTCCTTTATATCTCCTTTTCGTTTTAAAGTATAGTTGCTTTAGAATATTTAGTTTTTGTAGTTTATATTTGATCTCTTTTTACAAATGCACCAGGGTGGGGGGCTGTGTGAAATGCTATATACGGCTGTATTGACAATAAAAACCTCTTGAATCTTGAATCTTGAATTTACAATTTGTGAGTGTCAGGGAGTCTCAATCAGTATGTGAGAAAGTCCTGGTACTTTTGGGAGGAGTTGACTGTCGTAAAAAGTAAAAAGGTTATTGTTTGAAATTACTCATAAAGTTAGTTATGTCCCAATGCTAATTATAAGTTTTTTGAGCTGCCATTTGCCATTTCACACAGCGAAAACATATTAAGTTACCTGAATCTACTGTACAATATGAAGCATCATGTTGTTGTTTTTGTCCCCTGCCCATATACAAAATTAACAAATAATGATCATTCTGCAGAGAATAGCTTTATTGGAAAACCACATAAACACAAAGAATTATACATGGTAATAGAGAGAGGTTAATATTAAGAATATAAGCTCTGGTATGAAAATACATTTTAAATATGTTTCATAGTTGTGTATTCAGAAGTGTACTCATCCATTCCAAAGTTAATGATTTTCATTAGACTAATAATTTTATAGTCACAATTATTACCGTTAATAACTCAATTAGCTAAAATGATGGACCGAATTTTTTTTAAATCACCAGTAATATATCTATTATTTTATTACTTAAAATAAAGCCATATCTGCATAGCACCACATTGAAATATGTCCCATTTCAACTTCACAGTTATAGAGACAAAAGAGGGTAATTTTTAATCAATCTTACGAATGGATAAGTCTTCTTTGGCAAGAAAAATAATACAGAAAATTGTTAGTGTAGTTTGAGCAAGGGCTAAGTACATCTGACCGTGCCTGTTCACAGTGGTGGTTAATTGGCATTTTGATTCCAGAGCAAGTTTTGTGTATGCTTTTCATAAAGAGCAGGGAGAAAACCTGTCCAAGATTAGCCCAAAAGGGAAAAAGATTACAGGCTGTGACTAATTGTGCTCTGTTGCCCCCTACAGGGTGCAGTTGGAATCAAGGGATCTCCTGCAGTTGGCCACCCTCAGGTAGGTCTCCACTTTGTGCATGTCCTTCCTGAAGCAGGCCAGCAGACGGAAATTCTTTCTGAGGTCGTTGTCACCCAAGGTCAGGTAGAAATCTTCGAATAGTAAGGGTAGAGACTCGTTGTCATCCATGTTGGGTTGGCCATCCAGACATCCCTGTAAAGTTATCCATAGTCATGTTTACATAATGCTCAAACGTTTGTACATTTGTGTCATGCAGATCTAATGTACGCAGCAGATCATAGTACTTCATAGGTCCCATATTTCCCCAACAATACATGCAATTTGAGATTTTAACATAAATGTAAGTGCTTTACAAATAAAATGTATTATTATTATTTATTAACAATAGGCCACCTCACATTATAAGCCACGCCATTCTATAAGCCTCAGAAAATGCTTATTTATGTTTTTAAAATCTATGATAAGCCGCCCCATGTTATTAGCCACAGCGTTACTGAATTAAATGCTTCTAATTTGATTCCTGGAGCCTTTGCAGCTCTATACCGGTAGTGACATTATACCGTAGTTGAGCATAAACAATTAAATGGATAAAATATGGAACTTACTGATATCATATCGCAATGCAAGGACTGTGCTGCAGAATTTAAGCTCCAGGAGTCTGTAATATCCGATGTACACGTGTCCAAAATTAGCAACAGCAAAGCAGCACAAGTCAAAATTAACATTTACAGAGCCGATCTGAAGAAAGGTAAGCCTAATCATTTTTGCATTTCAGAGTTGCTCATTATTTACTGAAGAATTTACATGTAAACAGATGATTGACATTGCTGCGTGACTTAGCAGTGCAGTTTTCCAGCATCAAAGAAAGGGTTTTTTCTTCTTTTCTCCAGAATGTGACAACCAGATCATGAGGTTATACTTAAAGCTAATCATATGCTGCATTTAGACGAGATCAACTCTACAACCACTTTTAGAGAGTCTGTGTATTTTGGTGCATCGAGGACTACCATAACGGCTAGGCTAATTGCTAACTAATGCTAATTCCGGCACCTTGTTTGTTTTCGTTTTCCAATGGGAGCAATGCATTTTGGACTGTGTAATGAACAGGTGGGTAAGTGCGGAAAATGTGTTGAAAGAGTGTTGTTTTTAGTGGAGAATTGTACCCTGTTAGCCTGAGAGAGCACGGGTTAGCAGCGCACGTTGGAGCTACTTGGAAATGGGAACAGGGAACAGAAATTGTGTTGAGAGAAAACATAAATAAATAAAGTCATGGGTCCCAAAACAGAACTCTGCCTTTGTGCGAGTCTCTGTGCTGGCTGATTCAGAAGAAATGTTTGCACTCGAAGTTGGGAAGTTACTCAGACCACAGTTGTGGTGTGAGCATGGGAAAGGTAACATAAGCAATGGCACTTTACATGTTCCGCATTTTATTCTGTCACTGATCTATCTTTGCTTTGCATTGCATTTCAATCTGTTCATTGCTGCAGTAAACAGTACACTTAAATTCAACTAATCATTTGGGGATTGTCATGTATTTGTACTGAATTCTACTTTTAGCGAATGTGTTTCATGTTTTTAAAGCAAACCGCAAACCGCACCCAACACCACGTTTGCAAAATCAATGTATAAGCTGCGGCCTATTGTTAGGGAAATACGGTATACTTTCTAAAAACGAGGTTGATGAAGTATATTAACAATATTAAAGTATATCCAAGCTGCAAAAATGGTTTTAAATTACTTTTGTAAAGTTACAAAGCCAACATCTTCATATAGCATTATTTAATTTAATATACTGACAAATTAACTTTAGGAAATTACATGGTCTACAATCTTTGTACAGACCAGATTTAACAGTATTAATTAATGAGAATTTTGATTAAGGAACAGTAATTGTTAATTAAAGTATACAGAAGTATGTTCTCTGTAGATGTATTTATCGTCACTGCACAAATCAAAACGTCATTTGACCAAGGGTTTTCACTGGATGACACATATTAAAATATATGCATAAAATAACATAAAATATATGTTAAAACAGTAGGACTAACAACCTATGAAATTGTAAACGATAAGGAACTAAAAATGTAAAAATATAATGTAAAAATGAGTCCTGACTGTTTTTTGTTGAATAAAGCCACATGAACACACACATTGTGATCAGAGGCATCTGGGTTATTAAGCTATGAATAATAGCCTTAGACTCTATTATGGGCCGGTGCTGAAAATTGTTTCTAATGCCCCACTTTTATACTTACCTTGATAAGCACGCTGATGCCCAATCTAAGGTCAGCCAGCTTCTCTGTAATCTGGTTGGGGTTTCCAAGGGTCCTGCTGGGTTGCTCCCAGGACTCGATGAGCCGGCGTGAAATGTACAGCAGTTTCAGCACCTTACACAAGACATTGTGATTTTGAAGCTTGGACTTTGAACTTATATATAATTTATGTGACTTTTATGAAATGGCAGCATTAACATTCAGCTAAAACACAAAACACATACATGAGCCAATTTGCATGGAACTGAAAATTGATTGCTGTGGCCCACAGAAGAAACTGTGAAACCAGGAGGGAAACAAACAATTATCTGCTTAGAACAAAGGCAGTTGGGGCTCAACAGTGATTCTTACAAGTTAACCAAAGAGCAAAGAACCTGGACACTGCCATGTGACCAGGAAACTGGACATTTATTGTTTGAAATCTTCAGACTTCAGACATTGTTGCATTTCCTCTTCATCAAAATCTGGTACAAATATACGTCAGGAAACAGACACAGTTCCTGGCCACATGTTAGTGTCCATTAACCACTGATTCTTTGATAAGTTGTCAAGATGGCGGTTGAGTTCTGCCTTTAATTTAAGTAGATTGACGCTTTTATTTTGCCCAGTATCAGCTTCCTCAACTTGCTGCCATGTTTTGCTGTCAGACTGAGTGTGCATGTCCTGCTGGGAAAATTGCATCAATATACTAGGGGTTTTACAAAATATTGATATGTTGATATATCGTCGTCCTTGCTCGCACAATACAATAATCGATATGCCAACAGCAATAACAATATTTAAATTATTAAACATTCGCTGCCAATTTGACTTTCCAGCATTGCTACTACTTCTCTCCTCTGAGTGGCGCTGCTCAACTGAGCTTAAGAAGACCTTCCCAACAGATAGTGGATTATTTTGTGATGGTCGCATCTCCGCATATCACTTTCCTGAACTTTTTTAATAGCATTGGATTATGCTACAAGGGAATCTTGTCAATGTGATTAAACACACATCATCTACTTTGAAAAAGGGGGAAGATTCAGTAATCAATATCTAGCATTTGCTGAACTGTCCTCAACAATAATTGTCAGACAAAAAATCAGACAGAAGTTGAATGCTCCATATTTTGTCTGGTATACACAGAGTTAAACCTAGCTTGCTGTAGCGGAAGGTGTGTTTCATGGGAAGCAATGCATAGTGGACTATGTAGTGCCTGATACAGGACAATCGGTGGAAAGAGTAACTCTATGGGAGTTGTAGTTCGGTTGGTAGCATGATGCTAACACAAGTGAAGCCTTGAAGTAGCATTTTCCCTGTGCTTCTGACCATGGTCGCAAAGCAGATACTGTAAAGGTTGCAATAGCATCGGTGTTACTTACGTAAATTAATAAAACATCCCTGTTTTTCTGTGATGTATCGCTACGTCATTGTCATGCGATATATCAGTTATCGCATAAATTATGTATTGCGATATTAGTGACTTCCCAGGCATGTAAATGTCATTTAATATAGTTTTTTAATTTAATGCTATTTCATGGTGTTAGAGTATAGCGAGTATCAATAAATATTTAATTTGGTCATTCACTCCAAACCATTCTCCAGGGTTCATGCTGAAAAGGAGGGAAACCCATCATAGGGCAATACAGAGACAAACAACCATTTTCACACACTCACTTACGGGCAATTAAGACATTTTAACCCACTAGTCAGTGGGAGGAAACCCATGCAAACACGCTTGTAAATTCCACACAAAAAGGCACCTGTGGTCGACACGGGGTCAAACCCAGGACCTTTTTGCTGTGAGGCGACAGCACAGTGTGACTTACAGAGCTTTTCTGGGTCTCGTCCTTGCCAGTGGGGGCTTCGATGGAGTCCGAGTTGCAGAAGGAAAGGGGGAACGTCTTGCTCAGCTGTCTGCGTTCTTCAGGTAACAGACTTTCCTCCTTCAGAATGGCAACACAAGCAAAACAGCTGCTTTATGAAACAGTACCTGATTGGGGTCAAGTATGCTGAAAAGTGCTTTAAACCGGTAATTCTTTAAGAGAAGATCAAAGAAAACAGTAATATTTACAAAATCAGCAATCATCTTTGCAGCTAGCTGATGGAGGTGTTGCACACGAATGACTGCGGTGTTGAAGAGCCGTTGATTCTCAGATGTTGAGCCCTGGCTAATGAACACACTGGCAACCACAACAGAGAGCAGCACCCATCCTTTAAAATGAAATAAAAGCATTGTCATCATCCAGAGCACAAGCCTCTCTAATGCAGGATGTTTTCATGTTTGGACTGGTATCTGTGGAGATTCTCCATTTGTAATTCATTCCGGTTTAAAGTAGGACTACAGGTTAACATCACCTATTCATCAACTATTCAACCTGATAAGGACTAAAGCCTAAAGCACACAGAGAATTGTAGTTTTTCTTACAGCTAAGTTCTAACTGTGCAATTAAATGCAAGAAAAAATGAAAAATATGTTCTTAACAGTCTCCAATTTAACTGAATTAATTATTTCAATTATTTTAATGAATATTTCTAAAGTTAGATTTTGAAATTTAAGAGTCTGGTGTTTTAGAAATGGCTGTTTTAAAATTGTGATCTTCTACATATGTCTACAAACATCTGCCTGTTAATTCTACCTCAGTTTAGTTCAATTGTTCAGGTGAGAAGTTATAAGGCAGGTTTCAGTCTGGACATAAAACAACATATAATACACGGCACAGACACAAATAGTTGGTTTGTTTTTAAAGCCGGGTCCCCAAATTTCAATCCTAGAGGAATCAACTCAGGGTTCCAGCTGGTGATGTTTCTCCTCAAACACTCACACTTAACCTGGCAATGAACAGCAGATGTGTTTCAGCAGGGAAACGACCAAATAGTGCACTGACCCTCCAGGACCCAATCTGGGAAACCCAATGATTAATTGTCGTTTATGGATGCAATAAATTCGCACACATGCCATAAGTGGACTTCTACATTTAAGAAAAAATAAGTATATACTCCTTGTAACTAAGAAGGCCTGGGTGGAGTGCCATACCCAAGTATTTAAATAAAACATCTAAAGAATTGGAAAGCAGCAGAGAAATTAGCCTTTTAGAAATAAGACTAGCCTTTTGTAAAACGTCCTATGCATAAAAGTCTTACCTTTCGCCATTTTGCCTTTAGCTGAATTAACTCTCAGTCTCTCAGTTGAAAGCTTGCGAGCGATTGTGTCTCACGCACTGGTGGGCTGACATTTATACGTGAGTCGTGCTTGTTTAAATGCATTTTCATGAGAAACACAACACTTTCCCCATTCGTTTTATATGTAGTATTATGTATTCTTAATCAGCTCATGTGCTCTCAGGGATTTTGCCTACAATTTTTCCATGACCTGAGAGGGAATGACATTGAAACTGGAAAAATGAATAAGGATACTGTATATGCGCCATACATTTATCTGCTTTTTTCAGACTGTTAAACATCCTGACTGCAAATAAAATTATGTGTGCACCTTATTCAAACTAAAATACTTCATGCCCCATGCACCAAATGATACCTGATCCAAAAAAGCTTTCAAGACCAGATATAATTTACTTGGGGGTTACACCAAAACTGTCATTAAAAATGCTGAAGATGTAAACAAGTGCATTCAGAGTGGGTTTGGAGTGAAATACATTAGTCAGTATAGAAAGAATAATATTGTGTTTATTGTAATGTACCATTGTTAATTGTACAGTCTGTGTTGAAGGCATTCAAGTAATAATTTGTAACATGTATGCTGTACTTTTTACATATGACTAATTTTGAATGTACTGTATGGAAGCTGCATCTATAGACGTCTGGCTCTAAAAGCTCTGTCACTTAAAGTTATTACAAGAAATGGTTGAAATACATGAAACATCTTGTCTGGTTGTTCAGCTTGTTCAGTTAGCATGGACCATCTCCCTGTACTTTATGCTTTATATGCATATACTAAATACTCCAAGCAAGGCTTCTAGCTGCCATCCTTAGAATCTGAGATTGTTTGATGATGTTTCTTTTTTTGGGGGTTGTTATTTTCAAGGGTCGACAAGACCAGATTCTGTAAAACTGATTTGTGACAGTCAAAACCTGTTAGCTCGCCAACCTTGCCTCTCGCCATGAAAGGTTGCAGAACAGATTTCCTCCTGTTATTTACCTCATTAAGCCGCCAACCTCACCTCTCACTCTCGCCACAATGCGCAACGTGTCCCCTATATGGATATCTCCATCTATAGCTCGCCAAACTTGGGACTGTCTTAGCAGCTTAGAACGCACTCAGTTGTGCTAATTCTGTAAGTCTACTGCTGCTGCTGCTCGCAGTGTGAGTTGTTTTCTCATTAACTCATGCCTGATTAACTCATGCATGTAATGATGCTGCAGAGTCTCTTTTGAACAGCCAGCAACATCCATGAATTAGCAATACGCATGTAGCTCTAGTGGGAGTCCAGTGTTATCTATTAACTTTTCATTTTTCACTCAGTGTAACTCCCCAACTTCGAATGTGAATGCACCTTTTTTGAACCAGCCAGCACAAAGACTCACTCGGAAGCTGAATTGCGTTTTGGGACCCGTGGCTTTATTTTTTTTTCCCTCAGCACAGAGGACAGTTTCTGTTCCCCATTCTCATTTTCAAGTTGCTGTAACTTTGAGCTGCTAACCCTTGCTCTCTTGCTAACAGCCTACAACTCCTCAATGCCCTCTTTTCCGCCTAACCCACCTGTTCTCCGCTCCGCACACTACACAGTCCATAATGCATTGCTCTCCATGAAACACGCCACGCAACATACTGTAAAGCATATAGTAGTTGTTCATCTGTATTGTACTACTGTATATGACAAACAGTGCAAAAAATAGCCAGTGCCATGACCACAACCCCCCTGATTCATTTCAATAGCTTGCAAACCCCGCCTCTTGCCAAGTTTAGGGCCTAGACCACTAGGGGCGAAGCTAACGGGGTTGACTGTACATAACATGGACTTGACTTTCATTGTTTTCCATAATTTAAAACATTTTTGGGCCTAAAATGTAGTCGTAAGGCAAAATAGTCATCAAGGAAAACTTTTTAAATGTTACTTCTGCCATCTTTAGTGTTACATATAAAAAGTCAGAAGATGGTTGCACTGGTAGATTTTGATAGTAAATAAAATTACTATATTTACACTATAGATATTGCAGCTTCTTGTTCCATTCACCACCACTGTAAAGAAAATAACTCTAGGTAAGTTTCTCTACAATTAACCATTTCACACTTACTCTGAATTTGTTTAATGAACCATCCAGAATTCAAGAGGCTTGTAATTTTTTTGTGAAATGTTACTTGTAAAATACCTTTGAAAATAATATAAAATAAGGTTTTGTTACTGGGCGAAGTAGGTTTTTCTCGTTCTACATCATTGGTTTAGCTTTTTAGCATTTAATGTTTAGCTCAACTGTAGAGAATACACTGGAGAAAGCTTGACTGTAACATCAACCTAAATTCTTATTTGTTCTTTCCGAATTAAAATTCATTTGATGTTACAGCCAATCTTTCACCAGTTTGTTCTAAACAAAACTAAATATGATGCATTAAAAAAGTATTTACAATATTGAGCATCTGGGTTTACAGTGGACTCTTTTCATTGTGCACCTTGAAATGGTGTCATGTCCAACAGAAAGGTTACATTATTAATAGTAATGACAGTAAATCAGATCAGATGCGTATGTGGCTGTGGTGGAACAAGATGACTGATTCAGATGTGATGTCCACTCGTGTAATATTCAGTGTTGAGAGGCAGGTAAAATGTCAGCATGACTTTACGGGATTAATCCCCTGGTAGGAAAAAACAGAATACAATCTGTTTACCTGATTGTGTTACCGAACACTGCGCCCGTATTCTGTATGAATCTCTCGTTTTGGAGGGAACTGAAGCAATATGACTATTTTATGGAGCACTGGTCTGAGAGCAGTGGTGAGGTTGATGTGTAGCCTGGTCGTTTTGCTTTCCATTGGGAGCTGTTTTATTGGTTACTGCTAGAGTTAAATGGTTTCCTGCTGAACACCTCTAACTCCCATTAGTAAAATATGAAATAAAGTAAGAATAGAAAGATCCGCCCAACCCAAGCAAACAGTAAGTTCTTGAAGAGTTGGAAGCATGAAAAATGGTCAAGTGTATTGACCTGAGGGTCAAACTAATGACTAGATTACTGTCTCAGAGCATCTCCATCATGGCAGGTCTTTTGGGGGTTCCCAGTACACAGAGGTTAGTACCTGAAAAAGTACTCCAAGGAAGAACAATATTTGAAATGGTGACAGGGCCATTAATGTTCTTTGGATCTGATCACACAGAAGAGCTACTGTAGTACAATAGGTGAACGCTGGTTCTCACAGACAGGAGCGAGAACACAGTGCACCGCAGTCAGAGCTGTTAATGTTGAATGGGGTATCTACACAATATTAGGCAGGTGATTTTAACACTGATCAGAATATGACTAAGTGCATACAGTTGTAAAAGTTCAGTTGAAGTACATGTTTAATTGACAATACCTACAAAAAATGATAAACTTTATGTATACAGGGGGTTCGGTTCCTTTCAGTGTGATACATAAATTTACAATTCATACATTTAATAATGTTGCAGAGGCTTCATTAAACAGCGCTGTGCTTTATTAACAGCCGGCAACATGCATGAACAGTCTCAAATTACAGTAAAGAGTTTAGGAAATGTTGCTCCAGATAGAAATGCTCTTTTTAATGCTTCAACATTCACCACAGCAGTAAACCCTATGGAGACGGAGACTTGTGGCAAAACCACACTGACGGTGCCTTAGCACAGTGCACTATTAACCCCCCATCTCACCCACCAACACAACTCTTATTCAACACTAATGGTGAATAAAACACAAACAATACAGTGAAAAACAGCACACTGGGAATTAGCAGAGCAGAGTACGGCTTCTTTTTCTCCTATCCCTGCACGCATGCACACACTGGCGCAGTGTGATACCGCTAAATGTTTTCTTCTTCCTATGGAGGGCATAACAGAAAATAATTGAGAAGCACTGCCGTAAAGCATTTAGTAGGCATTCAACTGCATTCTACTACCGTAGATGACAGTAAATATGCGCCTTTTTTTAGGCCAGTGACGTAACCACAACTTTTCGGATGTCAAGCACCCCCTGTATATATATGTTAATGTACAGTTTTTTAATTAACAAAAAACCCAGTGATAATAATGTAGATATTCTAATCCAGGGGTGCCTGAATACTGGTCCTGGATGGCTGACATCCAGCAATGATCTCCTTGTTCAAACACACTTGATTCATCTCACCTGCTCATTACAAACATAAGTGAGTGTGTATGAGTAGGGAAATTACTAAACTAATTTATTAAATGAGAACTTTAAGAAATCTGTATTTTACCAACACCTACTTTTTCTTTTGTCTTTCTATTGTTTTTGTTTTTATTGTTATTGACATTTTCAACTCCAGAATAATTCTAGAAATTCTTTTATTATTATTTTTGAGTATTAATTACTATCACAGACAGTTTAAGGTTAATAGATTTTCAATGATTTTCATCTCAGAACAATTCCAAAGCTGTAATGTGTGTTAATTGTGGATTTTGATTCAGGTCATTGTCCTGTTGTAGTAGGCAGATTTTTTTTAGTTTTTTTTTTTCACATTTGCTTCCAGAAATTGTCAATATTTAGTGGAATCCATTCACAGCAAGCCCATGCATGGTTCTCTGAGCCAGCCGTGTCTGCAGAAACATGGATATTCTCTAGTTCTTCTGCTTGTGTTTTAACTCTTTCCCCTGATGAGGGCACCAAAACCACTTTTCTGCGACAAGAAATAGAGCAGACCACTGCACTCTTTAGTTTTAAGTCTTCTTTAGTCCTGGAAAAAGGCATAATTCCCAAACAAAGCAAGCATATCTTATCCATAAGGTTTTTTGTTTGTTTAATTGGGTCTTTGTTGGGGATACTGCAGGTACCCTTGTATTTTTTATTATTAATAAATAAAGCCTTAACCTACAGGGGCTTTAGTTTTCCTGAAATTAAGATGGTTTGATGAAGAATCTTTGTAGATACATTCTTTTATTAAATGATTCTTTACTTTTTAAGCTCCATCTTTCCTCAGAGGTATTTTCAGTTTTATTTGATGGAAGATTTGACAAGATTGACAGACAATCCTTCCTTTTAATAATCTCCTCCCTCCCAGACACCCAGACCACCCTCCACTTACCTGCTCTACTGCTCTTTTCCCTTGGGATGTTCTTCAGCTCCTGGCATCCTGCAACCCTACCACATGTTCACTTGATCCTATCCCAACACCTACACTTCTGAAAATATCCTCGGATCTTCTTCCTTTCATCACCATAATAAATGGCTTTATGGCTACTGTCCCAACAGCCTTCAAATTAAATGTAGTCACACCAGTCCTGAAAAAGCCCTCACTGGTCATCTTTGATTTAAACAGCTGTTCCTCAGGGATCGGTGCTTGCCCCCCTACTCTTTTCCTTATACCCTCACATTCTTGGTGACATTATATGCTCTCATGGCTTCTCCTACAATTGTTATACCAACCAAACAGAACTCCTGTACATCCCAGGGGATACATCCCCAAGACCTGAACCTGCCATCAGTTTTGAGAATATTGTTATCACTCCCAAAATCTAGATATTATTTTGGGTGAGTATTTAACATTTTGTCTCAAATTAATAACCTATTGCAAACATGCAGGACGCTACAACATCAGAAAAATCTATCCATTCCTGACCACTGACATTAGTAACTCATTTGTCTCTAGTTTACTGCCACTCTCTCCTGGCTGGTCTCCAGATGAAGGCCACAAAACTTGTGCAATTAATTCAGAAATCAGAAGCATCCCTAATCTTCAATACACCAAATCTAGTCATCCCACTGGATATCTGGCCTGTTAAATATCTGGCGCAGTTGCTGCCATCATGTTTAAACCTGAAACATGCAACTATTATACAATACACAAAAATGAACAATGCCTTTGCTGTTTATTTGTCTTAAAGTTTAGGAGATTAAGACGAGGGCAAAATCCCTCATAGAACAATATTCTATGATATGTGGATGATATAGGAGTGTGTCCAAACCCCTGATGTCTTTGGTTAGTTATCGCATGACAAAAGTTTGCTTTGTAGACCACGTGTCCCAAAAGATTGTGTATTTGGTGATCCCCTGTCACTGTTAAGTTCCCACTATACTACTGTCTTGCGTTATTTGGAATTTGACCCATGTGTTAGAGTGTGAACATTACAGTGATCAAACAATTTTCAGAATTGTGTTGCGTGAACAAGGCTTTAGTGCAGTGGTTCTTAACCTGGTTTTGATCAAACCCTATGGGTTCGGTGAGTCAGTCTCAGGGGTTCGGCAGAGCCTCCGCTGCGGAGGTCCAGACACACCCGAATTATTGTGTAAATTCATGATGACACGCCCTGCTTGGCCATCACTGGCTGCAGATGATCATGCTACACTGCTTGGCCAATCAGTGCTGCGGGGAATTTAGTGCTCAGT